>OZ023144.1:219719-289023 GCA_963675895.2 Styela plicata | reverse complement strand
CGTACTTTCCCGTTCTTAATTTATGCTGTTTTTAGGCAATCCGTCGTTGATATCGTTGCACCGTATTTGCTTGTTCTTAAGTTATTCGGTTTTAGGCTATCCGTCATTGATATCGTTGCATCGTACTTGCTCGTTCTTAAGTTATGCGGTTTTAGGCTATCCGTCGTTGATAACATTGCATCGTACTTGCTTGTTCTAAGTCATGCGGTTTTAGGCTAAAGGTCGTTGACATCGCTGCATCGTACTTGCTTGTTCTAAGTTATGCGGTTTTAGGCTATACCTCGTTGATACATCATTCCACGACGCATAGCGAAGGAAGGAAGTTATAAATAGAACAAATTTTGATTAAATTGGCTTGCGCTGCGACAAAGCCCACACAGTAGCACGAAAAAATTACTTCGAAGACTTCCGAAGAGCTTTCCATGGATATATATCCAGTAGCATAAACCGTTGCTACAAAAACAGCGGATGGACACTCATTTTCACTTTTACATTTAGATAAGAGACAGGTGGTGATCCTTATTTTGGTAGTGGTGTCAGATGATGGAAATTGGTTGTCCTAGCACTTTTTTATGTTTATGTTTAGCCACGAGTGTAAAAAACTTAAAAAGTGAATTCCTGTCAACTATTGTCGCTCGATCGCTAATGTTTCAGTTTTGACGAATACCAATTTCTGTTTGGCTGCGCCTCAGGGGTGCTAATTACTCAAGCTTTGTAAAAGCTTTTGTCAACGATATATTTTCCATTTCAAGACGGCCAGTATGCTCGCTATATTAAAGAGTTCATCTGTTCATTTTGGTAAAATAGACTCTTTTTATTTAAGAAACTTCCATCTTTTGAAAATATTTATCAGGGTTCTAGCCGCGAGTATTGAACATTTCTTAAGATGTTTCTCATTTCAACCTAAAATATTTTTCCCTGCCTTGTGTTAAAGAGTGAATTTAAATGCCTTTAAAGAAAATCAACACTAGAACATGTCTGTGTCTGGAAAGCCTTTAAAGTTTCGTTTACAAACTCAGCTTGTGATGTGAACAATTTAAGATTTCAGTTGGGTGTCGTACGTCAAGTCCATCTGAGTTACCTAAAAACAATTGCATGGACGGCTTCTCGAGAGCATTTCGAAGAAAATGTTTTAGTAGCATAAACCAAAACTATATGATCAGCAGATTGGCCGTGTTCTTTTCTTTGACTATAAGTTAAGTAAGAGACTGTGGTTCTAATATTTGTTAGTTTTGACAGCTCTGTCATATTTACTTTGTATCTGGTTTTCTAGTAACCGCTTTCGACCGACAGGAGTTGCGTTTTGCGTTGTGTTATGGTAACAAGTACAAATTATTTCCAAGATTTTAAGTATTTTTTATTTAAATTATTTCTACCATTGTTTTGTCATCAACTGGATTTGAAATATCATTTTATAAAATCAAAATTTCAAAAGTTTTTAACAGTTGATGTCCGAGTTCGGAACGCCTCTTGAGCTGCATCGTACTTTCACGTTCTTAAGTTATGCAGTTTTAGGCAATCCGTCGTTGATATCATTGCATCGCACTTGCTTGTTCTTAAGTTATTCCGTTTTAGGCTATCCGTCATTGATATCGTTGCATCGTACTTGCTCGTTCTCAGTTATGCGCATGTCGGGCATTTCTTGAGATGTTTCTGATTTCGACCTAAAATATTTCTCCCTGAGTTGTGTTACAGAGTGACTTAAAATGCCTTTAAGCGAAATTAACTCTAGAAAATATCGGTGTTTGGTAATCCTTAAAGGTTTCGTTTGAAAATCCAGCTTGTGAAGTGAACAATTTGAGTTGGGTGTCGTTACGTTGAGGCCCTCGGGGTTGCCTGAAAATACTCGCACGAACGGCATACAAAGAATATTGTTTCAGTAGAACCATTTATATATGGTCAGCGAATTGGCCGTGTTCATTTCTTTGGCTATAAGGTAAGTAACATACTGTGGTCCTAATATTTGTTAGTTTTGTCAGCTCAGTCGCATTAACTTAGTATCTGGTTTTCTAGTATCCAGTTTGGACCGACATGAGTTCCATTCTCAAGCCATAGCCTTCCCCAGAGATTCAAAGAAAAAGTTTCAGTAGCATAAACCATTACTATAAAAACAGTGGATCGGCCATGTTTCTTTCTTCTGCTATAAGGTAAGGTTGAAATACAAAAGTTTGACTTTTGAAGATGTCTGAGTTTGGAACGCCTATCAATTGTCCTTTGTAAATACAGCTTATGAGAACAACTATGGGTTTGAATCGCTTTTGTTGCGACAAAGCCCACGGTGTGGCATTAAAAAATTACTTGGACTGCTTTTTTAGATTCAAGTTGAATGTCGCAACGTCAAGGCTTTCGGAGTTACCTGAAAAAAGATTGCATTGGCGGCTCCCCGAGAACACTGTCTGCTGTTTGATACTAACTTAGTGTCTGGTTTTCTAGTAGCCAGTTTCGACCGACAGGAGTTGCATTTTACGTTCTATTTTAAAAAACGTACTAAATATTTCTTAAGATGTTTAGCATTTTTAACTTAAAATAATTTTCTCATTGTTTTATAATGAATTGAATTTGAAATGTCTTAAAAGATCAAAATTTTGAAAATTTTTGACTGTTATAAGTGTCTTTGAGTCTGGAACGGTGCTTTTAAAATGCATCTTATAAACTGAACAAATTTGTGTTTAAATTGGCTTGCGCTGCCACAAAGTCCACGCAGTAGCACGAAAAAATTACTTCGAAGACTTCCCTAGAGCTTTTCATGAATACATATGCAGTAGCATAAACCGCTAATACAAAAACAGCGGATGAACACTTATTTTCACTTTTACATTTAGATAAGAGACAGGCGGTGGTCCTTATTTTGTTAGTGGTGTCAAATGATAGAAGTTGTCCTAGCACCTTTTTATGTTCGTTTATGTTTTGCCACGAATGTAAAAACTGAAAAAGTGAACTTCTGTCAACTATTGTCGCTCGATCGCTAATGTTTCAGTTTTGACGAATAACAATTTCTGTTTGGCTGCGCCTCAGTGGTGCTGATTACTCAAGCTTTGTAAAAGCTTTTGTCAACGATATATTTTCCATTTCAAGTCGGCCATATGCTCGCTAAAATAAAAAGTCCATCGGTTTATTTTAGTAAAATGGACTCTGTTTATTTAAGAAACTTCTATTTTTTGAAAATGTTCATCAGGGTTCTATTTCAACCTAAAATATTTTTCCATGCGTTGTGTTAAAGAGTGAATTTGAATGCCTTTAAAGAAAATCAATACTAGAACATGTCTGTGTCTGGAAAGCCTTTAAAGTTTCGCTTACAAACTCAGCTTGTGATGTGAACAATTTAAGATTTCAGTTGGGTGTCGTACGTCAAGGCCATCGGAGTCACCTAAAAATAATTGCATGGACGGCTTCCCGATTACATTTCGAAGAAAATGTTTTAGTAGCATAAACCAAAACTATATGATCAGCAGATTGGCCATGTTCCTTTCTATGACTATAAGGTAAGTAAGAGACTGTGGTCGTAATATTTGTTAGTTTTGACAGCTCTGTCATATTAACTTTGTATCTGGTTTTCTAGTAACCACTTTCGACCGACAGGAGTTGCATTTTGCGTTGTGTTCTGGTAACACGTACAAATTATTTCCAAGATTTTCAGTATTTTCATTTAAATTATTTCTCCCATTGTTTTGTCATAAACTGAATTTAAGATATCATTTAATAAAATCAAAATTTCAAAAGCTTTTAACTGTTGATGTTCGAGTTCGGAACGTCTCTTGAGCTGCATCGTACTTGCTCGTTCTTAAGTTATGCAGTTTTAGGCTATCCGTCGTTGATATCGCTGCATCGTTCTTGCTTGTTCTAAGTTATGCGGTTTTAGGCTAATCGTCGTTGATATCGTTGCATCATACTTGATTTTCTAAGTTTTGTGGTTTTAGGGTATCCGCAGTTGATATCGCTTCATCGTACTTGCTCTTTCTCAGCAATGCGGTTCTAGATATCGTTGCATCATTCTTGATTGTTCTAAGTTGACGGTTTTAGGCTAATCCTCGTTGATATCGTTGCATTGTACTCGCTCGTTCTTGAGTTATGCGGTTTTAGGCTAATCGTCGTTGATATCGTGCATCATACATGGTTTTCTGAGTTATGTGGTTTTAGGGTATCCGTCGTTGATATCGCTGCATCGTACTTGCTCTTTCTCAGTAATGCTGTTCTAGATATCACTGCATCGTACTTGATTGTTCTAAGTTATGCGGTTTTAGGTAAATCCTCGTTGATATCGTTGCATTGTACTTGCTCGTTCTTGAGTTATGCAGTTTTAGGCTATCCGTCGTTGATATCGCTGCATCGTTCTTGCTTGTTCTAAGTTATGCGGTTTTAAGCTAATCGTCGTTGATATCGTTGCATCATACTTGGTTTTCTAAGTTTTGTGGTTTTAGGGTATCCTTCGTTAATATCGCTGCATCGTACTTGCTCTTTCTCAGTAATGCGGTTCTAGATATCGTTGCATCATACTTGATTGTTCTAAGTTGACGGTTTTAGGCTAATCCTCGTTGATTTCGTTGCATTGTACTTGCTCGTTCTTGAGTTATGCGGTTTTAGGCTAATCGTCGTTGATATCGTTGAATCATACTTGGTTTCCTGAGTTATGTGGTTTTAGGGTATCCGTCGTTGATATCGCTGCATCGTACTTGCTCTTTCTCAGTAATGCTGTTCTAGATATCGCTGCATCGTACTTGATTGTTCTAAGTTTTGCGGTTTTAGGTAAATCCTCGTTGATATCGTTTCATTGTACTTGCTCGTTCTTGAGTTATGCGTTTTAGGCTACCCGTCGTTGATATCGCTGCATCGTTCTTGCTTGTTCTAAGTTGTGCGGTTTTAGGCTAATCGTCGTTGATATCGTTGCATCATACTTGGTTTTGTAAGTTATGTGGTTTTAGGGTATCCGTCGTTGATATCGCTGCATCGTACTTGCTCTTTCTCAGTAATGCGGTTCTTGATATCGTTGCATGATACTTGCTCGTTCTTAAGTTATGCGGTTTTAGGCTATCCGTCGTTGATATCGTTATGCGGTTTTAGGCTATCCGTCGTTGATATCTCTGCATGGTACATGCTTGTTCTAAGTTATCCGTCGTTGATATCGCTGCATCATACTTGTTCGTTCTTGAGTTTTGCGGTTTTAGGTTATCCCTCGTTGATATCGTTGCATCTTACTTGCTCGTTCTTAAGTTATGCGGTTTTAGGCTATTCGTCTTTGATATCGCTGCATCATACTTGCTCTTTCTCAGTTATGCGGTTCTAGACTATCCCTCGTTGAAATCGTTGCATCATACTTGCTCGTTCTTGAGTTATGCGGTTTTAGGCTATCCGTCGTTGATATCGCTTCATCGTACATGCTTGTTCTAAGTTATGCGGTTTTACGCTATCCGTCGTTGATGTCGTTGCATCGTACTTGCTTGTTCTAAGTTATGCGGTTTTAGACTATCCGCGGTTTTTATGTATTTCACGACGGCCATATGCTCTCTAAAACATGTTCAACTCTATCCGTACAAGGAACTTTGTTTATTTCAAGAAACTTCTTTCTTTTAAAAAAGTTTCATCGTGTTCTGGCGCGCGTATGCAACATTTCTTGATATCTTTCTCATTTCAGCTTAAATTATTTCTCTCCTACTTATGTTACAAAAAGCCTTTAAACAAAATCAACTCTAGAAAATGTCTGTTTGAAAATTCAGCTTGTGAAGTGAACATGTTTAGATTTGAGTTGGGTCTAGTTTTGCCAAGGCCCTCGGATTAACATGACAAAAAAAATGCATGGACGGTTTCCCTAGAGCTCTTCAAAGAAAAAGACCGATAGCGTAAACCATTGCTATAAGATCAGCGGATCGACCGTGTTAATTTCTTTTGCTATAAGGTAGGTAACGTACTGTGATCCTGACTTTGGTAGTTTTGTTTTCTCTCATATTATTTAGTATCTGGTTTTCCAGTAACGAGTTTCGACCGACGGGAGTTGCATTTTTAATTTCCAATACTGTTTATCTAAATTTGAAGCTTATCTGTTAAGGGGGATGCACACATACACGGCTACGGCTGACTACGATCACCCACGATTGGCTGTCGCCGTTTCTGACGATTTCAATACACACACCGCCGACTTTTGGCGTGCGACGCGACAGACACGACTGCGGAGCGGCTGTTTTGCGAGCTCCCACGTGTTCAACTTTGTCGCTAGATCGTAACGTTATGCCTAGTGCTGATTTTTCCGTTGTACTGTGAATTTTGCGCTCCATTGCAAATATATAATTGTATATGCGTGTTTTGCAGTGTTATGAGATATCAAATTGTAATTTATATGAATTGTGTGGTTATATTGAACTATGGACAGGAGAATAAATATCACTTCTAGAGCCATTGGTATGGTTTTGCTGTATGACACTTTGGGAGGTGGTCGGTGAGTCAACTTTCTCAGTTCTTTTAGTTTACACCGGTATTCATAGCCTGTTGTAGTGTATTCCTATGTTTTTCGTATTCTATACTGTATAGTTAGGGAATACTCATATATATAGGACCGGTAGGTACTGGTAGCTTTGCCCTGTCACAGAATTGAGAACACAGAATACCGGTGCAGGGTACGGTAGGCTAGTCCTACCGTATTTGCCCTGTACAATAAAAGGCGACTGAAACAGAAAAGGAAGCAATAATTACTATTGACCCAGGTAAAATACCACTCACTGCAGTTTATGATGGCGGTTCAGTTCACTTGGAATGTTTTCTGCCTAGTGCAGTTGCTGGCTTTACACTGTACCGGTACATCTTGTAGTAGCACTTTGTTGGTTACTTTCAGGCATTGCTTTCAAACTTGCTCAGGGTAAATTTCATAATTGGTTAATAAAATTCTTATTTTGATACTGTACCAGTAATTCATAAAAACACGTAACCACCAGCCTTGAATAAAACAACATTGAGCGCAAAAAATTCCCAAATGTACAAAACCCAATTTATGCAGTATACAGTATATAGAGATTTAAAAACATACCGTACCTGCACACGACATGCATATAGGTTTCTTTACCAGTTACCACAAGTAAACAAAAGCTGACACAGGCAATCAAGTAGTCTATGTTAGTCATATCTTTGCATGCCACTGGAAATGTTGAATACAGCAAATATCATAGGCTGTCATTTTATTCTGCAGAAGAGGAAAGCCGAGAATACAGCTTCGACTACACAAATATCTTATTTTTCCTTCTGCCTGTGGTCATGTCCAAATCCAAATAGACCCAGCCTACTGTGCTACTCCGTACTGTCCTAACCGCTCTGTGAATGTTGTGGCTTTGTAATTTCCATACGGTAGTTGAAGTGATAACCTATAGCACAGCCCATATTGTAGATGGTGATCGAAAGCTGATAGATAAATGCTTATGTAATAGGCTATTTAAGGAGAAAATGATGATGCAGGATACTTATAAATAACTCTATATACCTGTGACTTATCATATAATATTTCGGGACTTAAAGTATATTGCACATTTTTCAACAGTGAAATGTGGGTGCATGATCTCATATTACGAGGAGGTACAAAGTCAGAATTTCTTCTGGCTGAAGAAATTTTAGAATCTAATGATGAAGAAAAATGCCACCAATATTTCAGAATGCAAAAGACTCAGTTTCAATATTTGTTGCAGAAGGTTGAAGCAAAAATTCGTAAAAAGGATACATTTTGGAGAATGGCTATACCTGCAAGACGAAGACTTATATTGACTATAAGGTTCACAGTTTTGTACTACCGGTATTGTATTCGAATTAATGAAAAAAAGCTTACATTTTATTTTTGCAAAAATATTATTTTACAAACTGAATTCTCTGGTGTTGAGCAGAAGATAGTCTTGACCCTATTGATCCTAGAGCTGTCCAAAATATTTGATTCATGCTTCGCGAATTATAAATTATTCGATTAGATTTTGCCAGAGATTTGGAATCAACATATTTAAGCAAGTATACATTTCAGAAAATAGCTGTAGATTTTGATGTCATTGTTAATTCTATGACAAAACTTATTTGTTTGTTGAGTATAATACATCGGATTTATAAAAATTATCCGATAACATTCTGAATTGAACAGATATTCAATTTTGGTCACCCCAACTTTTATCAACATTTTTTTAATGAGCATTTTTCTTTTACTATTTAATATGTTATATCTTCAGATACCTGGCTACTGGCGCATCTCAGCTCGACCTCTCTTTTTCATTTCGAATTGGCCATTCAACAGTTGGGAAAATACTAAGAGAGACAATGTCTGCATTATGGACTGAACTTGTAAGTGATGTCATGCCTCCACCTACTTCTGA
The DNA here is from genome assembly GCA_963675895.2 of Styela plicata. Classification (NCBI taxonomy): domain Eukaryota; kingdom Metazoa; phylum Chordata; class Ascidiacea; order Stolidobranchia; family Styelidae; genus Styela; species Styela plicata. The sequence goes on along the minus strand of OZ023144.1, from coordinate 280,696 downwards.
AAAATGGCTTCAAATTTCGAGGGAGTTCAACATTCAATGGCAATGCCCAAATTGTATCGGTGCCATCGATGGGAAACATGTCAGGATAAAATCGCCACCAAATAGTGGTAGTGAATTTTACAATTACAAAGGGTATTTCTCGATTGTTTTATTAGCAGTATGTGATGCTAATTATCGATTTATATTGGTCGACATAGGAAATTCTGGCAGACACAGCGATGGGGGGGTTATGCTGAATTCTCGTATTGGTAAATGCTTTGATCAGTCAACTCTTAATATTCCCCCTCATCAAATTATTCCAGGTATCAATGAACCTTTGCCACTGTATTTTGCTGCTGACGACGCATTTCCATTAAAAAATGGTATAATGAAGCCATATTCTGGAAGAGAACTCAATATAAGTCAGAAGATTTGCAACTATAGACTAAGCAGAGCTAGAAGAGTCGTAGAAAATACTTTTGGGATTCTTGCTGCACGCTGGCAAGTTTTTTTTAAAATGATGAACTGTGACCCCAAAATGGCTGTGTTAACTGTTCAAGCTTGTGTCATACTCCATAATTTTCTGCAAGTGCCACATGTACGAAACAGCATATGTGGTGATGAAGCAGGCCCTGATGGTTCTTTGACAGACGGAAATTGGAGAGCTGCTTTGCCTGTCTATGTAAATCTATTTCCCCTGAACCATTTCGGTTCAAATAATTATTCTCAAAGTGCTGGTGCCATCCGTGATAAATTGAAGCATTTTTTTGTCACACATGGAGCTGTTCCATGGCAGTGGAATCATTGACCGAATGAATGTTATTATCTTGTACTTTTAGTGGATTGTGGTATCCAGTTTTGTCACTTTATATATGTAATGAAGATGATCTGCCATTTTTGTGCAGCTTTATTCGTCAGTTCATCTCACAACAAGATCTGTGATTTATGCCAGATGTTTACGCGTCGAATGTATTATAATGTATATTCACTCAAAAACATTCATATTTCAACTTATTTTTCGAGAAACTTAGTCCTTTGTTAAGAAAACTCATTTGCCTGCCTCCTATCAGTAATAGTGATGTGATGGTGCCATTTTCCTTGCATAAATGCCATTATTTTGTATGTCGTTGTTTTCAATATTGCACTTTTATATGCAGCTGATGTTGATGTTGGCAATGCTATGAAACCACACTTATTACAAAGGATTTTTCCAAAAAGTAGTTCAAAGTCGTTTCTCTATTTGCTTAATTTCATTCTCTAGATGGATTTCAACGCTAAACTAATTGCTACTGTTTCAAATCATGAACCTTTGTACAATCAGTACCTTCCGGACCATAAGAATAGAGATCGAATTGATCAGCATTGGAAAGAGGTAGCAGCTGAGCTTGGTTCATCAGGTAATGCAATTTTTGTACAAACTTTGACTGAGGGTGGCTGAAATGGAGTATCTTCTTTCCATTTCATATTGAATAGCAAAACAATAATTTTTGCGATTTCTATCATAGCCTTGTAAAAAAACATACAAAGAGGTATTTTCGGAAAAATATCAAATATTACAAGTACTTTCTGAAACTTTATACATTTTGATTTGGTTGTTTTTGAATTGCTGTAGGATTAAATAATTTATGATATCACCAATCGAATATTTCAATATTTTGTTTTGTGAATAGAACTGAAAAATAACTTGTGTCAACCCAAAGTAATTGGTGTACTGGGCATGATTTTTTTTCGAATATGGCTTTATTTAGAAATCTGTAAATCTTTTACTTTGTCGTGTAGCACTGTTTTACATACCAAATGAGCATTTTGTCGTGGCATTTCGTAGACACCTTGGATTTTGACAGATGTGAATTATAGTTCAGAAAATTGAAAAACAACCTTATATTTTCCACTAAAGTAGTGCAACTTTAATCTTCTGAATACTTATATATATATATATATATATATATATGTATATATATATATATATATATCTTAATCTCTTTACAATTCAGTTGAACTGTGCAAAACTAGATGGAGCAGTCTAAGAACAACTTACGGGAAAAAACATAGGGAGTGGGAGAGGATGCCCAGTGGTTCAGCGTCACAAGCACCTAAAAAATGACCGTATTATCGACAATTATCGTTTTTAGACTCTTTTATCAGACACAGAAGGTAAGTTTTGTAATGATATGTGGTGCCGTACGATATGTTTCTGTTGCAACTTGGTTTCTACGAGTTCCACGAGTCTGTTATTATCTTCCACATCTACATCAATTCACATCTCCTGGGTTTTCCTGAAACTTCTGAGACATGAATATTCCATGAAATTTAGGCCAATTACAGAGTAAAATATAATTTTCAGTGCAATTGGTGCATTTGAAATCATTATCCTGTTCAGCCGTTACAGAGCCAATGCCTCGGTTCCTGTTTGCTGAACCTCACTTTAAATATTTACTTTATGATTGTTAAAAAAAAGTAAGAAGTACTTATAAAATTGTAATTTTGACGTTCTAGCTTTGAAGTTAGACACACCTGATATACAGGCTAGACATGATTTAAAAAGCCAAAGTGCGATAGTGCCTTTTGACAACTTTATAAAAAAATGTTCATATGTGCCTATTTTTTATGCCAAATTTAAACTTATAGTTGTAATTCTGCCATACAAAGAGAATAGACATTTTACATTTCTGATTGTTAAGAGTGCTTCAGTGTAATTTTAATATACTGTTTATGCTTATTTGAACCTCTATGGATTTCTATCCAATTTATATTTTAGAACTGTTGACAATCTTCCTGATATACAACTGGATGAGCAAATTGCTGTTGGAAGTACAGCCGAAAATACAAGTGAAAGTGAGTTCAATACCTCCTTGATTTTCTATATCATTGGTTTTATATTCTATTTTACCCAGATATTTAAAGTGAATCGACAACCACTTACAAAATATTCTGCCAGTAATCTTTGCATATCTGTTTTCATACTTTTTTCTCTTATTCCCTTAATATATCATGAATGTGCCAAGTGCCAAAAGTTTGCAGAAAAATATTTTTTTTGTGGTAAGGAAATGTGGCTATAAATACATCATTCTTTTGTAACTTGCCAATGCATGTATTTTGTTTCATTTCAGGTTCGTTACAATTGGAATCTGATTCCCTGGAATCAACATCACCTGGGTGTTATGTAAAGAGAAAGAGAACCAGAGAAAAAACTGATGTACAGGTAGACAATTCACAGCAAGGTTCATGGAGTTGATTTAGTGCTTTCAAAAATTTTCAGTTTATATGTTAGCAATGTAAAAGTTGGATTTTTTCGTCCTCCCCGCTCAAGAGCATGGTTAAGAATAAGTAAGTGCTAGTTTTTTTTACTAAAGATCTCAGTCAAATGTATTAAAAAGCAAGTGCTAAGATTTTCAGCAAGGACATTAGTCAGATTCATTCACCGCAAGGCAAGTGCTAGGTTTTTTTCAGTATAGATCTTAGTCAACTATACTGATCGCAAATCGAGTGATGAGTTTTTCTCTGAGAACATTAGTCAAATATATTGGTTGCGGTTAAACGTACTGTGGTACTCTTCTCAGGCAGAGATGGTGAAGTTTTTAAAAAAGAGCTCCGAGCAGTTGGATCATGCACAAGAATTGGACAAGTTTGGTCATTTCGGAAACTTGGTTGCTGCACAATTGAGATCGAAAGATGAGGCAGAAGCGGAAGCATTGAGCAGTGTTTTGTTCTCTGAATTGGTGTATGAAGGTTCTGTGTAGTGAACAGATATTCTCTTGAAAAATTCCAAAAATAAAGGAATATACCTCATTAAACCTATTTGTTGTGTTTTTATGATGTGATTAAAATTTTTTTAATTCAATTCCCTCATGCAGGGTGAATGTGTTTTTGTTGGTTTAATCTTTTATCATAGTTTTTTTTTTGTTAAAGTGTCATAATTTTGGTGGGTGGCGTTGGAGTTGGCCATTCTATTTCCTTCCCTATAACCCGAAAAAACGAATGGCACTTTACCTGGTGCAACCGGAATTTATGTGGCGAAGGATGATTGGTTGGTTTTTTTTTATGGCGTAGGAAGCGCGCGGCAGAAAATGAATAAAAAAAACGATACAATTTGAATATAGGGATCGAGGAAAGAATATGGAAAGTCTGAAACTGTTAAATTTACGAGAGTTCCAAGGTTTTAGGTTTCAGCAACGTGTAAAAAAGCTTTGATCGTGCCTGAGCACTTCGTTCACGTGTGAATTGGAAAATCGTGTAGCCTGACATGTGGACACTAGAATCGTGAAGATTGGTGCCGTGCGACGGAGCGTTAAACGGGGTTTCCCCGACCGCTGCCGTTTTACCGGGTATGTGGACATCGCCCTTTAGTTGGTCCTGAGATAACTCCATGATTACGTGATTCTAAATTGGTTGATTGCTTTGTTTACGTCTGGCTCACTTGTTGTCTTGTATCTAGTATTTACTATTCAGATCACTTTGCGCCTAGCTGTGAATGATTTGATTAAATCCCAGACTTGATTTTAGAGTTGTAATTTGAATTGTATGCTGCTATAGGTTATAGGTTGTGTCATAGAGTGGCTATGAATGCCTCCAAAAAATCAAAAGCTAATTCTAGAAAAAGTCTGTGTTTAAAAAGCACCATAGTTTTCGTTTGAAAATTCATCTTGTGAAGTGAACAATTTTAGATTTGAGTGGAGTGTAGTTACGTCAAGGCCCTCGAAGTTTCCTGAAAATAATTGCAATAAACGGCTTCCCAAGAGCTATTCAAAGGCAATTTTTCAGTAGCATAAACCATTACTATATGATCAGCGGATTGGAAGTGTCCCTTTCTTTGGTTCTAAGGTAGGTAACAGACTGTGGTTCTTAAAATTGTTAGTTTTGTCAGCTGTGTCATATTACCTTTGTATCTGGTTTTCTAGTAACCAGTTTCGACCGACAGCAGTTGCGTTTTGCATTGCGGTCTGGTCACATGTACAAAATATTTCCCAAGATCTTCTGTATTTTTAACTTAAAATATTTCTCCCATTGTTTTGTCATAAATTGAATTTGAAATATCTTTTAATAAAATCACAAATTTCAAAATTTTTTACTGTTGAAGATGTTCAAGTTTGGAACGCCTCTGACTTGTCATTTGAAAATACAGTTTATGAGAACAACTTTGAGTTTGAATTGTTTTGGGTTGGGTGAAGGCCAAGGAGTCGCTCAAAAAAATTACTTCGACGGCTAACCTGGAGCATTTCAAAGAAAAAGACCCAGTAGCGTAAAACGTTGATATAAAAACAGCGGATGGACACTCATCATAACATTCGCGTTAAGGTGAGAAGTGGGCTGTGGTCCTTATTTTATTGGTGGGATCACGTGATATAACTTGTCTATGTTTTCCACTTCCCTAGCGCTCTGTGAGTTGGGTTCAATATATCAAGTTAATTGAGTTCGAGCATCATGCGTCCAACGCATGATCAACAAAATTCTTATAAGTGATCAAAACCGGCCCTGATAGTTCCAAAACAAGTTTTAATATTTATGTTGTGATCACGTCCGTCGAATAGAAATATAATATCCCGCCTAAGAGTAACTTGAATGGTCACGTAAAGTGTATAAATGCGAGTGCATTTTTATTTTTTGAGAGGAAAAAAGAAGCTAAGACTAGATTGTATCGTGATTCTAAAATTATTCTTTTTGTTGAAGTATAACAAAGAATATCAACTTTGGTCTCTATCTCGTCTTCTATCTTGACCCTTCGGGGTTAAGGTATAATATAATTCCCTATAACTGTTAACCCCCTGAAAGAAAAGTGCCTTCTGATTTGGAGTGGTAGATTGCCGCATCGTAGAAGTACGGAAGTCAGGACAAAATTTCAAATAAGAGTTAAGTAACGTTTTTCACGATTATATTAAATAGCGTATAGGGGCCATTGCTAACAGTAATCTGTGTTCGTATTTTTTTCATCCAGCGTGTCCAACCTCAATTAAAGAGTCGATGTTCTGCAAAGACAAAGGACACGAGAGGATGATGTTACTTTGAACAAGAGATCGAATCAAAATTAACAACAAGAGTGGATGTGAATCAGCAAAACAATGCAACAACGTACTTGCCTGTCGGACTGCGTCCATACGATTTCTAAAACCGTTCTATTCAATGTGAAAGACTGTCTTAAAAAAATGTACAACACTAAAAGTTGATGAAAAAAAACATTGTTCAAAAAAGTGAACAAACAAATTCATAAAAATGAAGACGTTGCTGATAAAAACTAAGAAATTATATTGCTTAGATGTCAGATTTGTTATAAATTGTGCTGCGTTTTATTTCTTGTCAGTATAATGTTTATTTTACAGTGAAAGAATTTTAAAATTTTCTTCTTCTCCGAAAACTATTTCAGGTATTTTCCTTCTTTCATCTTATGGCGTCAAAATTGGGCTTATCAATTTCTTAAAGAAATTGCTCAAATTGATGTTCTAATCATGCATAATTTTTCTGATCAATTAATTGTGCGTCGGTGGTAATAGCAGTAAATTTCTTTCCAAACCAAATTAATTGAGAGTGACAGATACAAACAAATAGTTTTTGTTGAATAGATTTTAAGTTGATAATGAAAAGTTGAAAGATTATTTAATCGAATCATTCTTTTAAAAAAACATCGCTACAAAAAGCGGTAAACGCGCCAGGATATATTCGCAAAAAGCGAGTATCAATCCAAAATTTTTTTATACAAAGCCCAAAGATGGCAAACACTAAAACGACTACAAAGGCAAACGATGCCACATTTTTTTATTTATAAGGCGCAAAAGCTATTCATTGTGTAACGAAATATATTGAATTCAAACATTGTTCGATCTGTCAGAATCAATTTATTAATTAAATAAAACGCCAAGTCTACATCTCTCAAACCTACATTCTTTATATCGTTACTTTCTCTTATTAAATTTTCACCTCTCTTGGTGGTATAAATTTTTGTTTTAGATGTGAATTTTACGTATGTATGCTTATTTTATTGTTGTTTTCTTCATACACCGTTATATATTTCCAGAAGCTGACCATTCATGTTCCCTAAGCAAAGCCACCCCGTGTTTAGGGGGCTGAAATATATGTAGCAACCATGTTAAAAATCAGGACCACTAGGAGAGTTTGGCATTCAATGTATCAAGTTAATTGAGTTCGTGCATCATGCGTCCAACGCATGATCAACAAAATTCTCATAAGTGATCAAAACCGGCCCTGATAGTTCCAAAACAAGTTTTAATGTTTATGTTGTGATCACGTCCGTCGCAAAAAAGAACATAATATTCCGCCTAAGGCTAACTTGAATGGTCACATAAAGTGTATAAATGCGAGTGCATTTTTATTTTTTTGAGAGGAAAAAAGAAGCTAAGACTAGATTGTATCGTGATTCTGAAATTATTCTTTTTGTTGAAGTATAATAAAAAATATCAACTTTTGTCTCTATCTTGACCCTTCGGGGTTAAGAGGTACCCTATATAGCTTTTAATAAAATCGAAATTTCAAAGGTTGTAACTGTTGAAATTGTCTGGAGTCTGAAACGCCACTTCTAAAATGCAGCTTATGAAAAGAACAACTTTGGATTTGAATTGGCTTGCGCTGCGACAAAGCCCACGGAGTCGCATAAAAAAATCACTTCGACGACTTCCCTTGAGCATTTGATAGAAAAAATCCCAGTAGCATAAACCTTTACTATAAAAACAGCGGATGGACACCAATCATCACGTTCGCATTAAGATAAGACGCGGGCTGTGGTCCTCATTTTATTTGAGGTATTAGAATATAGAACTTGTCTTTGCACCTTTTTATGCTAGTCTATGTGAATTTTTGCCACGAATATAAGATAACTGACGAAGTGCATTTCTATCACCTAGTTTCGCCCGATCCCAATGTTATAGTTTTGACGAATACCAATTTCTGTTGGGCTGCGCCTCAGGGGTGCCGATTACCCAAACTTTGTAAAAGCTTTTGTCGGCGATATATTTTCCTCTTCGAGACGGCCATATGCCCGCTAAAATAAAAAGTTTATCTGCATGTTTACGTACAATGGACACTGTTTATTTCAAGAACCTGATATCTTTTTAAAATGTTCATCGCGTTCTAGCCGCTAGCTAGTATTAAACATTGCTTGAGATGTTTCTCATTTCAACTTAAAATATTTCTCTCTTAGTTGTGTTAAAGAGTGGCTTTAATTGCCTTTAAACAAAATCAACTCTAGAAAACGTCTGTGTTTGGAACGACTCTCAGTTGATCTTTGAAAATAAAGCTTATGAGAACAACATTGGGTTTGAATCGATTTGCGTTGCGACAAAGCTCACGGAGTCGCCAAAAAAATTTCTTCGACGTCTTCCCTAGAGCATTTCATAGAAAAAGACTCAGTAGCATAAACCGTTACTATAAAAACAGCGGATGGACACCCATCATATTTGAGGTGTCAAATTATAAAACTTGTCTTTGCGTCTTTTTATGTTCGTCTATGTTTGTGTTTTGCCATGAAAGTAAGATAACAGATCAAGTGCATTTCTGTCACCTAGTTTCGCCCAATCGCCAATGTTTTAGATTTGACGAATACCAATATCTTTTGGGCTGCGCCTCAGGGGCGTCGATTATCTAAGCTTTGTAAGTGCTCTTATCGACAGAATGTTTGTAGGGTAAAGAGTATTTTAACATATTTATTGAGATATTATTATGGTTGGTTCGAATCCATTATGAAAGTAAATCGCTTGGGCAGATGGCCAAGGGCCGGTAATTCTTACTGCACGCCCGTTCGTAGCTCTCTCCTCTATGCCCTCACAAAACGAGTTATACGGTCATTTTGAATTGGCCAAAACTTGCCCTGAAGGCTTAATAAAATAATTTTTGTTCGTACTTTTTTTCATTAGTAACGCGTTATAATTGTGGCAACGTAATATAATTTAGAATATCATAAATTTGTCATTATGCCATTTGAAAAAGCATTGAATTTCGCCAAATTTAAGTGAATTTAATACAATATATGCTACATGTTTTCTATTTGAAGACGGCCATATGCTCGCTAACATAAAATTTTTGTCTGAAGGTTTCCGTTAATGTTTATTTTAAAAAACAGTTATCTTTTAAAAATGTTCACCGCGTTCTGATCGCGCGTACGGAACATTACTCGAGATGTTCCTCATTTCAACTTAAAACATTCCTCCCCTAGTTGTGTCACAGAGTGGCTCCCAATGCCTTTAAAAAATCAAATTTAGAAAATTGCTGTGTTTGGGGAACCCCAAAGTTTTCGTTTTAATATTCACCTTGAGAAGTGAACAATTTTAGATTTGAGTTGGATGTCGTTACGCCAAGGCTCTCGGAGTTACCTGAATAATGATTGCATTGACGGCTTCCCTAGAGCTCTGTCAGCTGTTTCAAACTAACTTAGTGCCTGGTTTTCTAACAGCCAGATTCGACCGACATGAATTGCGTTGTGTTTTGAAAAACGTACAAAATATTTCTTAAGATATTTAGTATTTTTTACTTAAAATATTTCTCCCTTTATTTTGTCATAAATTGGATTTGAAAGAAATTTCAAAAGTTTCTAACTGTTAGAGATGTCTGAGTTTGTAACGTCTCTGAGTTGTCTTTTAAAAATATAGCTTATAAGAACAAATTTGGGTTAGAAATGGTTTGCGTTGAGATAAATTGAGACAATATTTTAGCAAAACTTCTATCTTTTAGAATCGTTTATCGTGTTCTATCCCGCCCGTACCCAACATTTCTTGAGATATTTCTCATTTCAGCTTAAAATATTTCTCCCCGAGTTGTGTTACAGAGTGGCTCTAAATGCCTTTAAACAAAATTAACTCTAGAAAATGTCTGTGTTTGGAAAGTCCCGATGGTTTCGTTTGAAAATTCAGTTTGTGAAGTAAACAATTTTTGATTTGAGTTGCGTGTCGTTACGTCAATGCCCTCGGAGTTGCCTGAAAATAATAGCATAGACGGCTTCTCTAAAGCTCTTCAAGAAAATTATTTCTGTAGCATAAACCCTTACTATATGTTCAGCGGATCGGTCGTGTTCCTTTTTTGCTATAAGGTAAGTAACTGACTGTGGTCCTAATTTTATTAGTTTCCTCATCTTTGTCATATTAACTTACTATCTGGTTTTCTAGTAGCCAGTTGCGACAGACCGTAGTTGCGTTTTAGTATTGACGAAAACCAATTTCTGTTGGGCTGCGCCTCAGGGGTGCCGATTACTCAAACTATATAAAAGCTCTTGTAGACGATATATTTTCCATTTGAAGACGGCCATATGCACACTAAAATAAAAAAGTTCATCTGTATGTTTCCGTAAAATGGATTCTGTTTATTTCTAGAAACTTCTATCTTTTGAAAATGTTCATCGGGTTCTAGCGCATATAGAACATTTCTTGAGATGTTTCTCATTTCAACTTTCCCCGAGTTGTGTTACAGAGTGGCTTTAAATGCCTTTCAACTCTAGAACATGTCTGAAAAGCCTTAAAAGTTTAGTTAAAAGTTCAGCCTGTGAAGTGAACAATTTGAGTTGAGTGTTGTACGTCAAGGCCCTCGGAGTTACCTGAAAATAAACTTGAAAATAATTGGCATCCCAAGGGCTCTTTGAAGAAAACGTTTTAGTAGCATGACCAATTCTATATGATCAGCAGATTGGCCGTGTTCCTTTCTTTGGCTAGAATGTAAGTAAGAGACTGTGGTCCTAATATTCGTTAGTTTTGTAAGTTCTGTCATATTAACCTTGTATCTGGTTTTCTAGTAACTACTTTCGACCGACAGGCGTTGCGTTTTGCGTTGTTTTCTGTTAACACGTAAAAAATATTTCTCAAGATATTCAGTATTTTAAACTTTAAATATTTTTCCCATTGTTTTGCCATGAATTGGATTTGAAATATCTTTTAAAAAAAATCAAAATTTCAAAAGTTTCAAACAGTTGTAGATGTCTGAGTTTGGAACGCCTCTGAGTTCACGTTTGAAAATACAGATTATGAGAACAAATTTTGATTTGAAATGGCTTGCGTTGAGACAAAGCCCAAGGGTTGATCAAAAATTACTTCGACGGATTCCACAAAGCATATTATAGAAAAAGTTCAAGTAGCATAAACCGTTACTATTAAAACAACGGATGAACAAAAATCATCACGTTTGTATTAAGGTAAGAAACGGGCTGTGTTTATTTCTAGAAACTTCGATCTTTTGAAAATGTTCATAGCGTTCTGGCCACGCGTATAGAACATTTCTAGAAATGTTTCACATTTCGAATGTTTTTAAACAAATTCAGTTCTATAACAATTGTGTGTTTGGAGAAACTTAAAAATTTTGTTTGAAAATTCAGCTTGTGAAGTGAACAATTTTAGATTGGAGTTGGATGTCTGTACGTGCAGCGCACGGAGATACCTGAAAAAAGAGTGCATGAAAGACTTCCCTAGAGCTCTGTCAGCTGTTTCATACTATCTTAGTGTCTGGTGTTCTAATAGCCAGTTTCGACCGACAGGAGTTTCATTTTGCGTTGTCTTTTTGGAAAACGTTCAAAATATTTCTTAAGATGTTCAGTATTTTTAACTTAAAATATTTCTCCCATGGTTATGTCATGAATTTGATTTGAAAAATCTTTTAATAAAAATCTAAATTTCAAAAGTTTCAAACAGTTGTAGATGTCTGAGTTTGGAACGCCTCTGAGTTCACGTTTGAAAATACAGATTATGAGAACAAATTTTGATTTGAAATGGCTTGCGTTGAGACAAAGCCCAAGGGTTGATCAAAAATTACTTCGACGGATTCCACAAAGCATTTCATAGAAAAACTTCCAGTAACGTACACCGTTACTATAAAAACAACGGATGAACACCCATCATCACGTTTGCGTTAAGGTAAGAATAGACTCTGTTAATTTCTAGAAACTCCTGTCTGTTAAAAATTTTCATCGTTTTCTAGCCGCGCGTAAAGAACATTTCTTGAGATGTTTCTAATTTCCACTTAGAATATTTCTCCCGGAGTTGTTTTACAGAGTAGCTTTGAATACTTTTGAACAAAATCAACTCTAGAACATGTCTGCGTTTTGAAAGCCCCAAGGATTTCGTTTGAAAATTCCCCTTGTGCAATGAACAATTTTAAATTTGAGTTCGATGTCGTTACGTGTCTCACGGAGTTACCTGAAAAAAAAAATGCATGGACGCCTTCCCTAGAGCTCTGTCAACTGTTTCATACTATCTTAGTGTCTGTTTTTTGCGATGTGTTTTGAAAAACGTACAAATTTTTCTGAAATTGTTTTGTCATAAATTGGATTTGAAATATCTTTTAATAAAATAAAAATTTCAAAAGTTTCAAATTGTTGAAGATGTATGATTTTGCAACGCCCCTTTAAAATGTAGTTTATAAAAAGAAAAACTGCGTTTGAATTGGCTGGCGTTGCGACAAAGCCCTCGGAATCGCAAAATTCTCGACGGCTTTGCTAGAGCTTTTCATTGAAAAATTCCCAGAAGCATAAACCGTTACTATAAAAACAGCGGATGGACACCAATCATCATGTTCGCATCAATTTGGGAAGTGGGCTGGAATCCTTATTTTATGGGAGGTATCAGATTTTAGAACTAGCCTTTGCACCCTTTTATGTTCAGCTATGTCTATGTTTCAACACGGAAGGAAGATAACAAACGAAGTTCATTTCTGTCACCTCATTTCGCTCGATCGCTAATGTTTTAGTTTTGACGAATAACAATTTCTGTTGAGCTGCGCCTCTGGGTCGCCCATTACTTAAGCTTTGTAAAAGCTCTTGTGGACGATATATTTTCCATTTAAAGACCGCCATATGGTGGCTGTAATAAAAAGTTTATCTGAACGTTTCTGTAACACGGACTCTGTTTATTTTATGAAACTGCAATCTTTAAAAATGTTCAGCTCGTACATCTTGTGAAGTGAACAATTTTAGATTTGAGTTGGGTGACGTTACGCCAAGGAGCTAGGAATTACCTAAAAAAATGCATGGACGGCTTCCCCAAAGTTCATCATAGAAAAGAATGAATTTACAAAGCTTGAGTAATCGGTACCCCTAAGGCGCAGCCCGATAGAAATTGGTATTCGTCAAACCTAGAACATTAGCGATCGAGCAACAATAGTTGACAGAAATTCACTTCTTCAGTTATCTTACACGAACGGAAAAACATAGACATGAATGAAAATAAAAAGATGTCAAGACAACTTCTTCCATCTGATACCACTAGCCGTCAGTGCAATCTTTTTTCAGGTAACTCTAAAAGAGTCGTCGAAGTCATTTTTTTAATGCGACTCCGTGGGCTTTGTCATAACGAAAGCCAATACAAACCCAAAGTTGTTCTCATAACCTGTATTTTCAAAGGACAACTGAGAAGCGTTCCCAACTCAGACATCTTCGACAGTTGAAAACTTTTGTATTTTGATTTTTTTAAAAGCTATTTCAAATTCAAATCATGACAAAACAATTGGAAAAATATTTTAAGTAAAAAAATACTTACTATCACGAGTAACACTTTGCACGTGTTCGCAAAGCGCAACGCAACTCCTGTCGGTCGAAACTGGAAACTAGAAAACTAGATACTAAGTTAATATGACACAGCTGCTACTGAACTAACAAAATTAGAACCACAGTCCGTATAGAAAAAGAAACGAACACGGGCGATCCGCTGTTTTTATATTAATGGTTTATGCTACTGGAACTTTTTTATTGAAAAACCTGTTAGAAGCCGTCTATGCATTTTCCTCAGATAATTCCTAGCGCCTTGGCGTAACGACACCCGACCCAAATCTAAAATTGTTCACTTTACAGGCTTCATTTTCAAACGAAAACTTTGGGGCTTTCCAAACACAGACATTTTCTAAAGTTAAATTAAGATTCTTTTTAAAGACATTTAAAGCCACTGTGTGACAAAACCAAGGCAGAAATATTTTAAGTTGACATTAGAAACATCTCAAGAAATGTTTCGTACGCTCGGACAGAACGCGATGAAAATTTTCAAATGATAGCAGTTTCTTGAAATTTAATTGCATTTTAAAAGGGGCGTTCCAAGATTATACATCTTCAACAGTTAGAAACTTTATAAAATGTTGATTTAATTAAAAGATATTTCAAATCCAATTCATGACAAAACATTGGGAGAGATATTTTAAGTTAAAAATACTGAAAATCTCAAGAAATATTTCCAAAACACAACGCAAGACGCATTCTTTTCGGAGGAAATTGACTACTAGCAAACCAGATACTTAGTTAATATAAAAATGAAGACATTGCTACAAAATTAGGACCATAGTCCGACACTTACCTTAAAGCAAAAGAAACGAACACGGCCGATCCGCCGTCTTTAAATGGAAAATATATTTTCGCACCTCTGAAGCGCAGCCCAACAGAAAATTAGTATTCGTTTAAACTGGGGGGTTATGCTACTAGGTCTTTTTCTGTAAAATGCTCTTGGGAAGCCGTCAAAGTAATTTTTTAAGCAATTTCTTGAGTTGTTTCCTTAAGTTGTATTTTCAAAGGACAACTCAAACATCTTCAACAGTTAAAAACTTTCAAAATTTTGATTTTATTAAATGATGTTTCAAATCCAATTTATGTCAATTCTATGGGAGAAATATTTTAAGTTGAAAATACTAAATATCTTGGGAAATATTTTTCACGTGTTTACAGAAAACAACACAAAACGCAATTCCTGTCGGTCGAAAGTGGTTACTAGAGAACCAGATACAAAGTTAAAATGACAGAGCTGATAAAACTAACAAATATTAGGTCCACATTTTCTTACTTACCTCATAGCCAAAGAAAGGAACACGGCCAATCTACTGATCATATAGTATTGGTCCATGCAATTATTTTCAGATAACTCCGAGGGCCTTGACGTACAACACCCAACTCAAATCTTAAATTGTTCACTTCACAAGCTGACTTTTCAAACGAAACCTTTAAGGCTTTCAAGACACAGACATGTTCTAGATTTGAGTTTGTTTAAAGGCATTTAAATCCACTCTAAAACACAACTCAGGGAGAAATATTTTAAGTTGAAATGAGAAACACCTCAAGAAATGTTACTATATGACCAGCGAATTAGCCGTGTCCCTTTCTTTGGCTATAAGGTAAGTACAAGACTGTGCGGGACAAAAAAAAACTATAAAATTAGAAAAATTTCTCGCGCTTCCGGCATGCAATAACATATTGTAATAGTCTTGCAGTGTTAGTCCCCGAAAGAGTGTATTTTTATGTAAATCCCAAAAAATTCTGTACTTTTTGTGTAACAAAATTGCCAAAAATCTTCTGAAGTACAAATACGGCCATAATGCATAGTAATACAGATATACAAGACACAAAAAAATAATTCAACCTAATTTCAACCGATAGTTGATTGATCTTCGTTCGGAATAGCACAATCGACCTAATTAGTCAGGGAATCGATAAATGTTGTATTTGTTGTAAACGGGTGACAAATGACCAGCGGTTTTGCTATTTCTGAAAATTTGGAGGGCAAAAAGCAAAATTTATGCGCCGACAAGCTGCTGATTGAACGACGTGGTCCGCCATTTATTTATGCAGTATTTTCGGTTTTCCTGTCCTGCAGGATAAAAATAAAAACCTATCTTATCCTATCCATAATCACTATTGTTGATGCACACTCACAGATAACACAGTCTGGATCAGTAGTTCTCAGTGATGTGTATTCCTAAACTACTGGTTGGAAATCAAAATTTATATCAGTTATTTTTTCTGACGATAGTAAATTTTATATTCCCTAATTTGCATAACTTATAACGCTCACAAGTTTTGTTTGTCATTGCGTTTTCACCTAAACGCCAATGCACACATACGCGGCTACGGGTCGGCTGCGGCTGTTTTCCCGTCTTTGCCGTTTAATCCGGCGGTTCAATGTAAACGTGAGCGGTTATCTGCGGTCGTGGTGAGTCGCGGTTGATTTTCCTGCTCTTACCGCTGTTTTCGAAAATAAAAAAAAGTGTTCTAATTTCGGTGATGCCGTGGGCAGATCTTAGCGTGGTGCTTCAGTGAAGACGTACACGGTACCGATATCGTTTAGGAGTTCTATTCGATCTTTGAAAGATTTGAGGTAACAATGAACGAATAAATACTGAATACAGAATAGTATCAGGTCGGTATTTTAGTTTTCCGCACAGTTAACAGATGCATAGCTTAGGCCCGACTTTACCTGAAACTTGTATAAGTACCGTAGCCTATTTCATTTTGTATTTTCATTTAAAATTTCCTCCAGAACTGTTTTCCGTTTCGAGAAGCAAACTGGGATTTGTTTCGTAAAATTTTGAAGGATCTAGCTTACCGGTAAAGGGTATGTGCTGTAGGTGCTCCGTACTGTGCATTATGCCATATAGGGTAACTTACAGGTACGGTGTACCAGCAACCAGAACCGGTTTGCTTTTATCGCAATTTATTGGTACCGGTACTCTGGTTCTGGTACCGGTAGCCTGCCTGAATTTTCAGATCCGGGGCATACAGTACCAGCAGGCTATGGATCTTCTATGAAGTTTAGTACATTACCGGTATTCAATTTTGGCCAACCCTAACTAAGGGCTCTTCCAAAATATGAAAATACTGCAATTATTTTGACAAGTATCATACCTGGATACCGTACTCTGTACTGGTACCGGTACGTAGTCGAGCCTAGAACAGAGCGATGAGGTTAAACAATATTGTACCCACAACATGATGACCCATACTGCATAATCTCTCGTGCACCTGCGATCAGTTCAGACTCTTACTTTTTTCAGTCTGTGCATTTGCAGTCAATTTGTAAATATCCTAATAATATTAACTGTTCTTTTATCTATACACTATAGCCACCGGTGTATATAGTACCAATGGTTCAGGGATTAACCTATTGCATATCGGTGTCTGCATATCAGTTTATTTACCTTCTATTCAATATTCTGGAAATGCCAGTGGCCCAAGGTTGTAATAACATTTCTAATGATCAGGAATTTTCATGTTTTTTTTGCAGATACTGATAATTGTTTACCTGTATGGTTTTTAATGCTCGCCTTATTCAGTATTGATGCTGTTTCGAGTAATGAACCAATATTCAACCAGTACCACAAAAATCATGAAAACAGGGATGTTGCGAAGCGATTATGGATGAGTCTGGCAAATCATGTGAATAGCACGAGTAAGTTTTTACCATAAACCAGTGAGTTGATTTTGCTCCCCATTTGTCTTGGTTTTCAAAAGCGAAAAAATGATGCTGGTTTATTTTCATTGCTTTTTTTCATCCAAATCTGGTTCATAGATTCAATATAAAAATCTAGATAGGTCAAGTTCAGCAATGAAAATTTTGTGCAAATTTCACATATATTTTTATAATGGAACAATCAAAAACAAGATGGGCTAGTTTATAAACCAATTATAGAAAAAAACATAGAAAAAGGTTGTCAATTCCTAGTGGATCTGCTGCATTTGGAGAAGAACGGTGGTCTTACTATAGCCAGATGTCTTTTTTGGATCCTTACATAAAGCATAGACAGTAAGTTTTTTTTTCTGAAAGTTTTTATATATGTTGTTGATCCAATCATGCTGTTATTGAATTATAAATATTCTTCAATTTGTTTAAATTGTGCCTTTCGCAGTTTCGAAACGGCTCTATGGGTTGCCTATTTGAATGTTTGTACAGTTGTACTTTGCTGCTCAGATACCTGAAGAAAATGTTTCTATCAGAAGAAGATTTAGCAATATTTCTTGATATATTTGTGGCTAGAAGATTAAAATGGCTTTTTTTGAATGTCAGATATGAAATAAATTGTACAAAAAGATTCAAAATCATCAATACGGCTATGAAATAGCAGTTCAGATGATTTGGAAGCTTATTGGTCACTTGAAAATAAAATGAGATGAGCATTATGGATACCCGAACAAAATCCAGATTTAGCCAACCTGGCTTAGGTTTCCCACTTGAGCATTTTGATACAATTTTTTCAAAATCTTATGCGTTTTTAGAAATACATGGAAAATCTTGTTGAATGGTCAAATTTTTAATATACCGTAGCGGTAAAAAATATGCAAATTCTCAACATATCTGATTTTGCCGAACTATGCCGAATCACATAAATGAGTATCCAAATCGGACATGAATTCAAATCTTGAATTTGAAAGTGCCCTAAGCGGTGGTGTTGCTGATTAATAGGTAATACTGACAGCCAAATTGTTGACAAAAAGATGCATCGGAATCGCTCAACTTCTCGCCTTCAAGATTCTTTCAAAATTTTCTTTTTTTACTTCCTACATATGTTTTTGTTGTTACAGAACTGTGGACAATTTGTTTGTTAGTGCCTCTGCCAGTATGAAAAACAGTTTTTCAAGTGAAGGTAAATATTGTCTCACTGTGTTATATAAGCAGCAACTTGAATGATAGAATATTTTGGCAAGCACTCGTGGCTTCACTGATGTAAGTATGTAATTTGATGTAATAATGATGTAATGTAAGTAAGTTAAAGCTGGTTTAGGCTTCCATTTCATGTGTGACCTCGGACACCTTAAAATTGTTGACATTATTTTTTGAGTTATCCGAGGTAGCAATTCTTTAACAGGTGAACACTTTTGCAGAATCTGTACACGTTGATGAAGACAGTGACACGACTTCAAATACTCCACTGGTTGCATTGTTGGTGTATGAGAAAAGGAGTTTTGATGGACAGAGTGTTCAGGTAGGAATAGAAAACAGATGAGATTTGTTTCAACGTTTGTATAGTTTTTAAGAATAGGAGTGTATGTTTAGCATCCTTGAGCAAAGCTAACATGCAGTATAACTATTTATGTTTATAAAAATATTTTGGTGGTGATGAAAGTAACTGGAGTGCGTATGAGTTTGAGAGGTCTTTTGAGGTCGCCTGGATTTGTGGTTGTGTGGGGTTAAACTGAAGAATTGAAAATTATTCCAACAATATTCAATGGTCAGTATTTAAATCTCTTACTCACCAATCAAATTTTTAAATACTGGGCATTCCTCAGTACTAGTACAATGGTGGAAAACGACAAATATAAAGTCATTTCATAAATGAACATTTCAGAATACTTGGAAATATAATTAATTTTTTTTCATTTAGAATGAGATGGTCAACTTCTTGAAACGAGGTTCAGCGCACTTGGATGTGTAGGTAGAATCAGACAAATATGACCACTTTGAGAGTTTTGTTTCTGCTCATCTCAAGAGCAAATCAGAAAGAGAAGAGCAGCAAAGATGCTATCTGTACCGGCACTACAACAAGTTTACGAGTGGCAACATGAGCTTGCTTGAAATATCTTGTCAGATTGTTTTTGAGAAAAGTGGGATCTGTAGGGAAAAGGGTATTGGGTGCTTTCTCCGGGTTTTGCGATGTATTTTGGTCTGTTGAACTTAGTTTGTAGAGAGCGCGCTTAAAGCTGAGCATCCCGGCATGATTCACACTAAGGCCTCAAGAACGATGTTGAGGGTTTGGGTTGGGCGTTCTGCGAATTTAGGCTTGAAAAAGATGATGCAATATTGAATACCTACTGAAGTTTTGGCTAAATGAAGGTTGAATTACAGCGCATGAAAATTTGGCGTTTTCGGCTTAATCAGGAGTCTTGGCATAGGATTCTATTTTTATTCTGTGGGAGAGGAAAGTTGACCTCTTGGCAAACGCTAGTTTTGAATTGGTTGCGAAGGTGTTGGATTAACATTTCCTTTTTCCCGTGCATAAACGTGGTTCAATAAGGAAGCTGTAAGCGGCACATGAACCACTGCGCACTGGAGATGCATTTAGCAAAGCTCTCACATATATATATATTTTATCATCGCTCACCGGATACCAACCAACCGGTATGTCAAGGCGATCAGGGATGTGTATTCCCATCTTGCACCCACCCCCAGCGTTGAGGGGAGAGTTCAAACTGGCAGGATATTCGCTCCTTAACCAGTCTTGGGGAGCATTTGACTATATTAGCGTATTTGATCACTACGAATTCAAGTCAACGTTTATTTTTTAAAAAATTGTTCTCAGTGATTTATTTATCTTCTTGTAACGTAACCATGATATTGCTTAGTGGGACCTGTTTGATTTACCACCATCATAAAAATGGGCACCATATGATATTTACATTGCATAAGATCACAACATTTGTTTTGTGCACAATCACATGAAGTGGTAGAGAGTCATACTCTCGTCCAGGGTAGATACCACTCACTGCATTCAACAATGGCAGTTCAGTTCCCTTGGAATGTTTCCTGCTCAGCGTGCAGTTGCTGGTTTTTTCACATAATATGACGCGTCCGAATAAAGCCAATGGCCCCCAGTCCCGTGCACCCCGTAATAGGGGAGGGGGTGCTAAGAATCTCACGGTCAACAATTTTTCAATTTGTTTTTCTAACGTTCGTGGGTTGAGAGGAAACTTCTTTTCTGTGGAATCATTCCTTGCGAGGAATAGTCCAGATGTATTTGCACTCTGCGAGACCAACCTTAATCCTGGAATCTCATCTTCTGATTTCGGGGTCGAGGGTTATTTGCCGCTCATACGCAAGGATTCTCCAAAGCATATGCACGGACTAGCTGTCTACGTTCGTAGCAATTTGCCTGTAGCTCGTGCATTTGCTTTTGAGTCCACATCACTTTCGTATCTGTGCCTTCGCATGTCGCTTCTGACATCGACATCATTTCTATTCTTCGTATACCGATCCCCCTCAACCCAAGATTGTTCTGTCCTGGATGACATCTCTTTGCAGATGGACAAGATTTTGATGTCTTGTCCATCTGCCACATTTTGCATAATGGGAGATTTTGATGCCCATCACGAGACCTGGTTGAATTCAGCTGCAACTGACCTAGCCGGAATTAAAACTCATAATTTCGCCATCACTGAATCTCTGACACAGGTGGTGGATTTTATGACTAGGATCCCCGATAAACCGGCTCACGCTTCTTCCCGACTGGATCTTTGTTTTGTCTCAGATCCAGGTGATGTATTCTCCCTGGTTCCCCAGCCCCCACTTGGTACTTCAGACCACGTCATTTTGCAGCTGAGATTAAAAAATTCGACTCTCATAAGTAAAGAGTCTCCTTTTCACCGCACTTCTTATAACTACAAGGGCGGTGACTTGGACTCTTTTCGGGACTTCCTTCGCGATGTGCCGTGGAATGATGTTTTCTTGTTGCCTGCTAATGAGTGTGCGGTGGAAATCGCAGAGTGGATACGCCTTGGAATTGATGAATTCATTCCTCACCGAAGATTCCAGGTGAAGCCCCACTCTGCCCCATGGTTTTCACCTGAATGCTCGGCGGCAATAGCGACGAGAAATCATCATTTCCACCGCTATCGTCGACATCCCAACGTCAATAATAGACGACTTCACAGAAAGGCTAGAAATAATTGTGGAAGAATTTTCAGAATTGCTAGAACTCGATACATGGAATCCACCAAATCCAAAATTTCACAACAAAAATTGGGTTCCAAAGATTTTTGGAAAATAATAAATAATGTAGTGAACAGGGGTAAATCTAGTATCCCTCCTCTTTTAAATGGCCCTGAAATTGTGTGTTCTTCCAGAGACAAGGCGGAGTTGTTTGCGAGGATGTTCTCTAATAACTGCAGCCTTGGTTCGGTTTCTGGTACCTCACCACCTAATTTTCCAAATCGAACCGACGTTACATTGGAGAGCATGTCAGTAACTCCGCTACTTGTCTCTAGAATGATTGCCAAACTCGATTCGAACATATCTCCTGGTCCTGACTGCATTCCATCTGTGATTCTGAAGATTCTTTCACCTGAGTTGTCCTCTATTTTGGCCAAACTTTTTAATAAATGCTTAAGAGAATGTACCTTCCCAAATACATGGAAATGTGCAACGATTGTGCCGGCATTCAAAAACTGTGGCGATCGAACTGATCCTAATAAATATCGTCCAATTAGTCTCTTACCAATTATAAGTAAAATTTTTGAATCAATTATTGCTAATAAAATTTCTGGACACCTGGAGTCGCTTTGTCTCCTCACGGACAAGCAGTATGGTTTTCGTCGTTCTCGCTCTACTGCTGACTTGTTGACAGTAATAACTGAACGAATATTTCGCGCCCTTGATCGTTGTGGGGAGGGAAAGTCGGTTGCTCTAGACATTTCTAGAGCATTTGACAGAGTTTGGCACCAAGGTCTGTTGCAGAAAATTCAATCGTATGGGATTTCTGGACAAGTTTTTTCAATTGTCAAATCTTTCTTATCCAATCGTAAAATTAATGTTGTTTTGGACGGACAACGTTCAGGTAATTATTCCATTTCATCCGGTGTCCCTCAGGGGTCGATCCTTGGTCCAACTTTGTTCTTGATATATATTAATGACCTGCCCGATAATTTGATATGTGATTTGGTAATTTACGCTGATGATGCAACTCTATATTCTTGTCTCAATGAAAAATCCCTCCCGGAACAACGTCTAGCTCTGGCAAAATCACTTGAGTGTGATTTGGCCACAGTATCTAATTGGGGTGACACTTGGCAGGTAACTCTTAACTCGGAGAAGACTAAAGTTTTATCAAGTAATCGTTACACTAATACGAATGCAACCCAAATTTCATTCTCTGGTACTGTTCTGGAGGAATCCTTAAATATTCGTCTTGTTGGACTCACACTGTCTAAGGACATGAGTTGGAATGAATATGTCACCAGTATTGCTAAACAAGCCTCGATGAAAGTCGGTTCTCTATATCGAGCTCGCCATTATCTCACTCCCGAAATCATTCTCCATTTGTACAAATCATTGATTCGACCCTGTATGGAGTATTGCTGTCACATTTGGGGCAGTGCCGCTGTCACTGTTCTTAGCATGCTCGATCGTATTCAAAGGCGTGTGGTCAATATGATTGGTCCTAAACTTTCCTGCAGTCTGCAAAGTTTGACACACCGCCGCAACGTCGCCTCACTATGTTTATTTTACAGATATTATAATGGTCTTTGTTCAAAGGAGATTTCTGCTCTCGTTCCTCAGAACAAAATTTTCAATCGATCAACACGATTGGCTACCAATTCGCACCTATTCACTGTGGAGGTTCCACAATGTCACAAACAGTTTTATGCAAGAAGCTTTTTTCCAAGAATATCAAAACTTTGGAATTCCTTGCCTTCTTGCTGTTTTCCTGATCGTGTTGATCTACAAGGCTTTAAAACTCGCGTTAATAGACATCTATCAGGGATGGGGGTTCTTTAGTTCCTGCTCCTGCATTTTATGTAGCTCTTTGCACTTTAGTGGATGCAGGAGAATTTTCAAGTTTGATTCTTCTTCTGTGTCCTTGCTCTGAGCGAATTTCAATAAAAAAAAAAAAAAAAAATCAAGTACCGGTTGTCTGTTTACAGCAACTCTTTGCATAACCCAAATTATGACTTACATAAATAGGTTATAACATATCTAATCCCCAAGATTAATATTGCCCTTGCATGAAGACACGAGACAAATTCGTTTTAACATTCGAGGAGCGGGGTGCCACAATGGAAGCCTAAAAAATCCTGAATTTTTTTTTTCGTCTAAAAGGAAATAACGCGGAATGCAATTGTTGAACTTTCATGGTATGTTAGTAATAAAAAGACGAATTAATAAAGATTGCGAAATATTTTTTTACTAAATCACGACATAGCAAAAGAAAAACGGGGACTCGATCAATTTATTAGGACCGGAGAGAAGTTTATAAGACCCCTTGCAAAATCGCTTTCATTGAGGTCAGAACCTGGGACGTTTGAGACGATTGGCTCCAAGAGTATCCCCGACGCCTTACCGAAAGAGCAACCGGGCGCCTGGAAACGCTCATGGAAAACATGATTATAACATACGCCACACTGTCACGAGCTTTAACACGACTGCATGTCACATAATAAACTAATATCATCTTATTTGCAAACTTCAGTGGAGGCGCATACGTGCTCTATGGGCAGGGTGCGATGTCCAGTGGTCACTGCTCTTTTACTTGTCATCGCCCTTCTGTCTTTTGTTTGTTAGTGCTTATTGCATACTGTATAATCTTGAAATGGGGAAAAGTAAGTGTTTATACGGTTGTTCCAGCGTGGTGGTTTTCCGTTTTACACGTTTCGATCAAATAATGCACAACGTAGGTTGCGACAAACAGTTGATAAAAAATTGACATTTGCTTGAATTGTCTTGGGTTGGGAGAAAGCCCAAGTAGTCGCTTAAAAAATTTCTTCGACGGCTTCCCTGGAGCATCTCAATGAAAAAAAAACAGTAGCATAAACCGTTAATATAAAAACAGACGATAGACACCCGTCCTAACATTTGCGCTAAGGTAAGAAACGTGGTGTGGTCCTTATTTCATTGGTGGGATCACATGTTAGGACTTGTATATCTTTTGGCAGTTCCCTAGATATGTGTCAGCTGTTTCATACTCAGTGTCTGGTTTCCTAGCAGCCAGTTTCGACCGACAGGAGTTGCTTTTTGCGTTGTGTTTTGGAAAAGGTACAAAATATTTTTCAAGATCTTCAGTATTTTTAACTTAAAATATTTCTCCCATTGTTTTGCCATAAATTGGATTTAAAATATCTTTTAATAAATCAAAATTTCAAAAGTTTTTACCTGTTGAAGATGTTCGAGTTTGGAACACCTCTAAATTGTCATTTGAAAAAATACGGTTCATGAGAACAACTTTGGGTTGGAATTGTCTTGGGTTGGGAGAAAGCCCAAGTAGTCGCTTAAACAAAATTCTTCGACGGCTTCCCTAGAGCATCTAAAAAAAGACCCAGTAGCATAACCCGTTATTATAAAAACAGACGATAGACACCCATCCTAACATTTGCGCTAAGGTAAGAAACGTGGTGTGGTCCTTATTTCATTGGTGGGATCACATGTTTGAACTTGTCTATGTTTTGGCAGTTTCCTAGATCTGTGTCAGCTGTTTCATATTAACACAGTCTCTGGTTTCCTAGCAGCCAGATTCGACCAACAGGAGTTGCTTTTTGCGTTGTGTTTTGGAAAAGATACAAAATATTTCTCAAGATCTTCAGTATTTTTAACTTATAATATTTCTCCCGTTGTTTTATATTGCATTGGATTTGAAATAGCTTTTAATAAAATCGAAATTTCAAAGGTTTTAACTGTTGAAATTGTCTTGAGTCTGGAACGACCCTTCTAAAATGCAGCTTATAAAGGGAACAACTAACTTTGGGTTTTAATTGGCTTGCGCTGCGACAAAGCCCACGGAGTCGCATGATAAAATTACTTCGACGGCTTACCAAGACCAAGAAAAAGCCCCAGTAGCATAAACTGTTGCTATAAAAACAGCGGATGGACACTCATTTTCACTTTAACATTATGCTAAGAGATGGGCTGTGGTCCTTATTTTGTTAGTGGTATCAGATTAAAGAAGTTGTCTTGGCACCTTTTTATGTTCGTCTGTGTTTTGCCACGGATGTAAGATTTACATTTCTGTAACCTAGTTTCGCTCGATCGGTAGCGTTTTAGTATTGACGAATACCAATTCCAGTTGGGCTGCGCCTCAGGGGCGCCCATTACTCTTGTAGAAGCTATTGTCGACGATTTATTTTTGATTTGAAGACGGCCAAATGATCTCTAAAACAAAAAATTCATCTGAATATTTCTGTAAAATGGACTCTGTTTATTTCAAGAAACTGTTATCTTTTGAGAATGTTCATCGAGTTCTGGCCGCGCGTACGGAACATTTCCTTCGAAGTTTCTAATTTCAACATGAAATATTTCTCCATTAGTTGTGTTACAAAGTGGCTTTAAATGCCTTTAAAAAAATCAACTCTAGAAAATGTCTGTATTTGGAAAGCTCCAAAGTTTTCGTTCGAAAATTCAGCTTGTGAAGTGAACATTTTTAGATTTGAGTTGGGGATCGTTACGTCAAGGCCTTCGGAGTGACCTGAAAAAAAAATTGCATAGACAGCTTCCCTAGATCTCTTCAAAGAAACAGTTCAAGTAGCATAAACCATTACTGTATGAACAGTGGATCGACCTTGTACCTTTCTTTGGCTACAAGGTAAACAACAGGCTGTATTACTAATTTATTTAGTTTTGTCATCTCCATCATATTAACATATTATATTGTTGTCTAGAAGCCAGTTTCGACCGACAGGAGCTGCGTTTTGCGTTGTGTTTTAAAAACATGTACAAAATATTTTTAGTATTTCAGTATTTTTAACTTAAAATATTTCCTTTTTTTGTTTTGTCATAAATTGGATTTAAAAGAACTTTCAAAAGTCTTTAACTGTTGAAGATGTCTGAATTTGGAACGCCCATATGTTTTCATTTGACAATACAGCTTGTAAGACCAACTTTAGGTTTGAACTGTCTTGCGTTGCGACAAATCCCACAGAGTTCTATGAAAAAATAATTCCGCGGCTTCCACCTCACCTAATTTCGCTCGATCGCTAATATTGTTTATTAAAGAATACCAATTTCTGTTGGGCAAGACGGCCATATTCTCGCTAAAATAAAAAGTTTCACTGTATGTTTCAGAAAAATGGACTCTGTTTATTTCAAGAAACTTCTATCTTTTGAAAATGTTCATTCCGTTCTGGCTGCGCGTATGGAGCATTTCCTGAGATGTTTCTCATTTCAACGTATAATATTTCTCCCTTAGTTGTGTTACAATGTGGCTTTTAATGCCTTTAAACAAAAGTAACTCTATAAAATGTCTATGTTTGAAAAGCCCCAAAGGTTTCGTTTGAAAATTCAACTTGTGAAGAGAACAATTTTAGATTTGAGTTGATTGTCGTTACGCCATCGTTATTTTCAGAAACTTTTATCTTTGAAAATGTTCATTGCGCTCTGGGCGTGCGTATAGAACATTTCTTGGGATGTTCCTCATTTCAACTTAAAATATTTCTCCCTGAGTTGTGTTACAGAGAGGCTTTAAACGCCTTTAAACAAAATCTACTCTAGAAGATGTCTCTGTCTGGAAAGCCTCAATTCAGCTTGCGAAGTAAACAATTTGAGTTGGGTGTTTGACGTCAAGGCCCTCGGAGTTACCTGAAAATAATTCCACGGACGGCTTCCCAAGGGCTCTTCAAAGAATATGTTTCAGAAGCATAAAGAATTGCTATATGATCAGCGAATTAGCCGTGTCCCTTTATTTGCAGACTGTGGCCCTTACAATTGTTAGATTTATCAGCTCTGTCATATTAACTTAGTATCGGGTTTTCTAGTAACCACTTTCGACCGACAGGAGTTTGATTGACCGTGTTCATTTCTTTTACTATAACGTAAGTAACGGAATGTGGTCCTAGTTTTATCATCTGTTTCCTATTAACTTATGTGGTAAAAATTATTTCAATACATTATTGTGAAGTATCTAATTTCCAATACTATGTGAATTTGAATCTTATCTGTTGGTTAGTAATTGCTGAACTAACTTCATGATTACGTGATCTTAAATCGGTTGATTACTTTGTTTACGTCTGGCTCACTTGTTGCCCTGTGTTCAGTATTCACTATTCAGTTCACTTTGTGCTTAGCTGTGAAAGATTTCAATAAAGCCTGGTCTTGATTTTAGAGTTGTAAGTTGAATTGTATACTGCTATAGGTTAACACATCTTAGTGCCTAGTTTGTAACTGACAGGAGTTGCGTTGGGTTTTGGGAACTCGTACAAAATTTTACTCATTATATTAAGTATTTTTAACTTAAAATATTTCTCCCATTGTTTTTTCATGAATTGGATTTGAAAAATAATTTATTAAAAATGTATGTTTTAACTGTTTAAATTATCTGAGTGTGGAACGACCCTGTTAAAATGCATGTATCAGATCATAGAAGTTGTCTTTGCGCCTTTTTATGGTCGTCTATATTTTGCCACGGATGTAAGATAACTGAAGAATTGTATTTCAGTCACCTAGTTTCGCTCGATCGCTAATGTTTTAGTATTGACGAATACCAATTTCGGTTGGGCTGCTTATTTCCTATTTCAACTTGAAATATTTCTCCCTTTGTTGTGTCATAGAGTGGCTATGATTGCCTCAAAAAATCAAAAGCTTATTCCAGAAAATATCTGTGTGTATAAAGCCCCAAAGTTTTTGTTTGGAATTTCAACTTGAAGTGAACAATAAAAAATTTGAGTAGGGTGTAGTTACGTCAAGGCCCTCGAAGTTACCTGAAAATAATTGCAATAAACGTCTTCCCAAGAGCTATTCAAAGAAATGTTTCAGTAGCATAAACCATTACTATATGATCAGCGGACTGGTCGTGTCCCGTTCTTTGGCTATAAGGTAAGTGAGAGACTATGATCCTACATTTGTTAGTTTTGTCAGCTCTGTCATATTAACTTAGTATCTGGTTTTCTAGTTATCAGTTTCGACCGACAGCATTTGCGTTTTGCATTTTGTTCTAGAAACACGTACAAGATATTCCCCAAGATATTCAGTATTTTTAAATTACAATATTTCTCCTATTGTTTTGTCATAAATTGGGTTTGAAATATTTTTCAAAAAAATCAAAATTTCAAAAGTTTTTAACTGTTGAAGATGTTCGAGTTATGAATGCCTCAGACTTGTCATTTGTAAATACAGTTTATGAGAACAACTTTGAGATTGAATTATTTTGGGTTGGGAGAAAGCCCAAGGAGCCGCTCAAAAAAATTACTTCGACGGCTTCCCTGGAGCATTTGAAAGAATAAGACCCGGTAGCATAAACCGTTGATATAAAAACAGCGGGTGGACATAACATTCGCGTTAAGGTAGTACCATTAGCCCCGACGCTTTTCCTTAGCCCTCGACGCTTTCCCTTAGCCCTCGACGCTTCCTCTTAGCCTCCGGAGCTTCCCCTTAGCTCTCGACGCTTTCCCTTAGCCTCGACGCTTCCCCTTAGCCCTCGACGCTTCCCCTTAGACCTCGACGCTTCCCCTTAGACCTCGACGCATCCGACGACATTTTAGTACTTCCCACAGCATTGAGAGGAAAGTTGAAACTGGCAGGATATTCGCTCCCTAACCAGTCTTGAGCAGCATTTGACGACATTAGCAAGTTGATCTAGCAAGGCTCTGGCAAAATCATATTCAGCCCTTACACGACTGCATGTCATGTAATATACTAATATTATCTTATTTGCAATCTTCAGTGGAAGCGCATACGTGCTCTATGGGCATGGTGCGTGGGTCACGTGATCATTTCTTTTGTTTGTTCGTGCTTATTGTATACTGTATAACATTGAAATGGAGAAAAGTTAATGTTTATACGGTTGTTCCAGCGTGGTTGTATTCCACTTTACACGTTTCAATCAAAGAATACACAACGTAGGAAACGACAAACAGTCGTTGGAAAATTGACATTTGATCAAAAACTATTCTCCGTATGCTACTTCTTATGTGTGAAACAAAACCTGGGTCCAGCGATCTGAATCGTTCTCATCCTTAGCCGATGGTAAAACTGGGGGGTGGAGGACTTGCCCTTGAAGATTGGTGTTAGGTATAAACTCGCCGCCCAACTTTAGTAAATTCTAATTTAGTGTTTCTTTATAATATGCGCCGAGAGATAACTCTCTTTTTATCCTGACGAAAACATGCCCAAACATGTTTATGTGAACTTGTTGCGTCACAGAAGCGTTTTGTACTTTCTCCGTGTTGCGTGATAAGAATTTTCGCTTTGTAGGCATTTTGTGTTTTACGACTGTGTTATGGCGTTTATTATTGCAGTCTGGTAAATTAGTTTAGTTTTGAGAGTATTGTATTTTAGTGTTCTGGCTAAGTTGGGTTGTGATAAGTTAGTTATGTTCCTTATAGTTAGGATTATTATTACTGCTCATATGTATTGCAATAGTTAACTGTAGAATATTTATAATTTATTACAGTGGCTGTGTCAAGTTAATTTCCGAAGGTTTTACGCTGTTCAACATTTACTACTTATTTGGTGAGATCATTGAATACAGTTTCAGTTTCATTGGATCTCGTTGCATCTTTACTTTGGAATTTGGTTGGGCAGATGCTGTAGGCTAGGAAATTGCGCATAAACTCCAAGAAACAGTCACGTTGTGAGTTCATTTGAAGAGAAATTTGAACTCGTACTCCATAATTGAGGAAGTGCAGTTCCGAAAGAGTGTATTTTTTTGTAAATCCCCAAAATGCTGTACTTTTTGTAACAAAGGGGCCCAAAATCTCTTGAAGTACAAATACAGCCATTAATGCATAGTAATGCAGATATACAAGACACAAAAAATTATTTCAACCCAATTTTTTTTACTGATAGTTGATTGAACTTCGTTCGGAATAGCACAACCGACTTAATTAGTCAGGGAATCGATTCTGAGGGCAAAAACCAAAATTTATGCGCCGACAGACTGCTGATTGAACGGCGTGTTCCGCCATATATTTATGCAGTATTTTCGGCTTTCCTGTCCCGCAGGATAAAAGTAAAAACCTATGTTATCTTAACTATATTCAATATTGCTGATGCACAGTCAGTCTGAATCAGTAGTTCTCAGTGATGTGTGGTAGTCTAAAACTACTGGTTGGAAACCAAAGTTCATATCAGTTATTTTGTGACGATATTAAATATTATATTTCCTAATTTGCATAACTTATGACGCTCACTAGTTTTGTTTGTCATCACGTTTTCTCTTAATAGAGTTTATACTGGTATGAATTGACCTGTTGACCGCCACCCAGTTCAGACAGACTGCCAGAGGTTGTCATTGCATGCATTTTTACCTGTTTACCAACTGCCAATCTGTGATGCAGCAGTGCATTTTTTTTTTTACAAATTATGTATAGGCGCAATCCGCAACAAGCTAACTTCATCTGTAATCATTACTTTTATTGTATACCCTTGAAAAAATCGTCCAAATGAGTTTCAGCAATTTAAAGCCATATTGTAAATGGACATACAAAAAATAGTCAACCCAGAATGTAAGCACAATATCAGCAGAAAATAACTTATGAATTTCTTGTTTCGTGTTTAAGGTAGCTGGGTTGCCTAATGGTAGATATATTCGACTATACCATTGGAAACTTTTATTCCTTCCTGCATAATCTGTAATTGCTTTTTTAAAATGTTACAAGCAAACTATTACAGATTATAGGCTAGTGGCAATAACCTGATTTTGTATTGCATTATCGTTTCTGAATTTGAATAGCCTTTATACAATAAGCCTATTGTAAATCTATCTGCACCTGTAGTCGTACAGCGTACTCTGTACTGTGAAGTCTGTGTCTAATGTTGTTTTTCTTCTGTTCTGTCACAAACCAATGGATGAAAGAATTGTTAATTTCATTTGTTGTGTTCCAACATGTGGATTCCAATCGAGCGACTCCAAATCAATAGTGTAACACTTGAAAAATCATATCAGGCCGGGCACCATCATTTCTTGTCCCTTCCTCACCTGCTCTCCAGATTTTTCAAATTTAAATACATTTTTCTCTCATCTTTCACGCTGTCATTTATCAGCAACACAGTCAGCCCGAGTTGTCCAAATCAGTATTCCCACTGCCTCACATGTAGTTGCATCTACACCTTCAACTTTGGAAATCTTTCCGAACTCACAAGGACATGAATCTACTCCTTCAACTTCAGAAATCTTTCCCAACTTACCTGCACATTCACATGAAACAAACGAGACTTCTGTTAAAAGCACCTATGCAGCGTTCTTTGCTATGCTTCAGTATGAATTACTCATTCCAGTCAGGACAATCAACCGTATTATTGAAGGTCAACTGAAAATCAATCACCAAGTCTATTCTTCTGTTTGTGAAACAATCCAAACAATACTGAGACTGAAGGTATAGATGAACTGGTGATAAAAAAAGTTATAGATTCAGTCTCTACATGTGTTAGAAATAACCCAGTTAATGATGGAACTCTGCGCTCAACTTATTCTAGAGATATGTTCTACAAAAATTTATTTGAATTCACCGACTCAATGTCATATAAAGTTGGCAGACTGTTATTTCAATTATTGAATCAATTAAAGCATTATTTAAATACAAAAGTATTTACAAAAGTATTTACAAAAGTACAGTATCTCAACACGATTGACTCTGGGGTAGATCTTGTTGATATAAAAGATGGTGAAGCATTGAAAAAAAAACCTTTTTTAATATGAATTTGGATCCAAAATGTTTACAACTCCTACTTTATCAAGATGCTCTTGAAATAGTAAATCCTTAGGGGTCGGCAAAAAAAAGCATAAATTGCTCGCAGTGTATTTCACTTTGGGCAACATCCATCCCTATTGTAGGTCAAAAATATCTCCCATCCAACTGGTTTTGCTGGTTAAAGAAAAGTATGTCGTGGACTATTCTATGGGGAGTATTTTTCATCCATTGACAGATTTGAAAATTTTGGACACTGAAGGCATCGATTTGGGTTTTTTCCAGAAATGTGTTGGGTGGTGTTGCATGCATTCTTGGCGATAATCTTGGCAGTCATTTTTTGGGAGGATTTGTAACAAACTTTAGTTCCTCACACTATTTTTGTCATGTTTGCCCAGTTAGTCGGCAAGATTTTTCCCAGGATGCAGTTCAAGTTTAACCATTAAGGACAATAGAGTCCTACAATTCAAATGTTGATCAACTTCAGCGACAAACTTCTGGCAATGTTTTCGGAATTAAGTTTGCATCTGTATTCAGTCAACTAAACCATTTTCATGTGAGTCGTCCCGGATTACTGCCATGCTTAGCACATCATGTTTTTGAAGGTGTAGCACAATATGACATGGCAATTTTTATTAAAGATTTGGTTTTGAAGGGGGGGTTTACACTTGATTACTTAAATGAACGTATTTCCACATTTTTATACAAAATGCCTGACAGTACATCCAAGCCTCAAGTTTTAAAATCGGGTCTCGAAAAACTTACTGGAAATGCTTCTAAAGTCAGACTTTTTCCTTTGTGGATACTGAGAAAGATTAAAGATTTTGATGATCCGACGTGGCAGATGATCATTAATTTACGAAGTATTGTGGAATTAATCTGTGCACCAAAAGCTTCTGAGGAAGTTATATATAGAATCTCGGTTCAATCAGTTCCCTCTGCAACCTTTGTGTCAGAAACATCATTATCTACTTCAATATCCTGATTTGATTTTGTTATTTGGACCTCTAATGCGATGCTGGACTATGAGATTTGAAGGAAAGCATTCTTACTTCAAAAGAGTAAGAACTGGTTACTTTATAAATGTTTGCCGCACACTTGCTTATATAATCACTAGATGATGCAAGCCTGTATGTTGGAAAAATAGTTTGTCTGTCCATATATTGAGAGACTAGAAGCTTCTGACAAGCCAATTATTTCTGATGAGATTGTCTGGGCAGCTGAGGCTCGTGGGTTATCTATATACCAAACTGTAAAACATTGGCAAAAGTTTTGTACAAGGGAAGGGAATACAAAAAGGGGCAATTTCTAGTACTGGAAACGATTGATTTTGATTTTGTGATTGGCAAAGTGCAAGCCATATTTTTATATGATAATGCAGAGTATTTGATCTTAAAGACATTTAATGGTGAATGCTATCCTCACATTGGACTGTACTCTGTTGTCTGGCGTCTACAATGTACAAAGTACTGACATTTGATGAATTATTGGATTATCACCCAATTTGTATGTATAATTATGAGGTGACTGGTGGTTCATGGTTTGCTCTCAACCATTTTATATAACTATTTGTAGATATTAGCATAATGTAAAGAAACTAAGCAGTCAGCGTTAGTGCAAGTATTTTAAGAGCTTTCTTCAGCATACCTGATTTGAGCAGTGTTTTATGTGCTTCACCTCATTTCTCTTTAAGGTCTAGCAACCTTGCACATAAAACAATGATTTTCAACCTTCATTATTCACGATTTATTTTTATTCAGTTATATGATGTAGTTACCAGTCTTCTTGCTATCGTGACTAGGTGAAAAGATAACCTTTATTGTTAACATAAAATTTGGACTAATGGTTGCCATCTCTATACAATGAATTACCTTGTAGTCCAGTTTTAAGAAATACCGATTTGAAAATAATTTTTTTATAATTTCCTACGTGTTTTTTTCCTTTCAGTCTGCTTTTACGAGGTTAGTAATTTAAAAATGGAAACTGTCAGGGATGAAATATCCAGAGATTATAACTTTGCCACCGGATATAGCCATTTCGTTGGCTGACAAAATTGTCAGTAAGATTGGTGTCGAAGATTTAAAGGATCTTGCCCTCGTAACCGAGGAAGATTTACTGAGGACAGAAATTTTAAATCGCATAGAGGCCAGAAAGCTTGTAAACTCTTAGAAGACGCCAGAAGAAAAAGGTACGTACCAAGTTATTTTTGTGCCACATATTTCCTTTGAACAACAATTGAAACAATGGATTGGATGGATGTATGTGTTAATTACATTTTAATAAGTTGATAAATAATGAAATGTAATTATTTTAACAATACATTAAACTTGTATAAAATGTAACCAATTATGAGATTATGCAAATTGCTCAATGAGGCTTGTTATCTAATGTCAAACTCATTGATTCTAGTTCTACTTGTGTAATGCAAGCCATCAAAATTTGATTGTTATATATTTATCAGGATCGGGTATTGATGCACAAAACATGGTGCAACCAAGCACCAGCACCGATCGATCAGCAGGGGTTATGACATCTCCAGGCAATTATTGGCAATTGAATGAGCAGGGAAAAATTGGATGAAAGACCATCACAAAATGAGCAATCATGACTGGCCAGTAGTCTGCTGCCACATGCAGAAGACTTATTTCATGCAAAGTTCGATGATTGAAAGATAAGTGCCAGTAGGGAAGATTAGAAGAGAGTTTCCATTTCTCCTTGAAGGAGTGCCTAATTCAGCATTTTGGAAGATTTATGGAACAGCCAGAAATAGTCGAAAATTTCAACGAAAAATTAATGTCATCATCGAAAAATATATTCAAGTAAGATAATATAAATATATTTTTAGACGCTTTTTCTGAAAACTAGACATGCTTTATGTCATTTTCGTATCTATTTTCTAGTCAAATATTAAATTGAACGAAATTGTTTAGTTCTCAAAAAGTAATCAAAAGATGTAAGATGTAATAAAGAGTTGATTTCTTTTTTCCAAATCTGAAAATCTGATTATAGGGACAACCAATTGATTAGCATGTTGTTTAGATGCGGTCCAGCAGTGGTTCTTGCATGCAAATCATATTTTGTTTTGTTGGAAAAATTTGGCTAAAAAATTCCAACAGACCATAAACATTTCCTCGAAACTTTTGTCATATTGCTGAAATAAGTATTCGAATGGGGCATATTATCCAAATCAAATATAGAATCTACTTGCAAGAGGTTATAAAAATAAGTCTTGATAAGTATTTTCAACTAATGCTTTGAAGTATTTGGAATTTTTTTTTTTGAGTTTGAAATCAACATAATTTATAATTGAAACTACCAAGCCCTCTGCCAAGCAAATATATATCAGTAATTATATAAATATATTATATTAGGCAGGCTTGGAATAGTCTTAAAATATTTCCGATTAAAGAGAAAACAAAGAAATGGTAGATGATTTTACCGTCGTTCAGGACAGATACCACTCGCTGCACTTTACCATAGCTGTTCAGAACCGTTTAGATATAGTTTCTGCTTAGAGTGTGGTTTCTGGTATTACATCTTGTAGTAGCTCCTTGCTATTAAGTGGCCGTTGGTTGGTTTCTTGTAGGCATTGCTCCTGGCCTTGCTCAACATGAATTTCAATAAAAAAAACATATATTTTATTTACAGATTACTAAAAACTCAACTAATGCTGGAATGGTGTCATTAATTAAAAGTATCAGACTGGAACATGAAGATAATACTGCTGCAAAAACTCTGAGATTTGTCGATGTCTTGACCTGTCATTTCAAAGAGAATTCGGATACCATCTATCAGATATTTGAAGTAAGTATGATAGGCCGTTTCTATTACACACTATCCGGAGTAATATAAATCTTTTGAAAATTAATTTTATTAGAAGGCATGCCAAGCTAGTCTACAAAAATCAATTGGCTTCGAAACCAGTCATGCATTCTGGCTATGGAGCTGGGCGGCATCAGGTATATTTTGTACCGGCATATAACCGCCACAATGCCGGTATTATTGGTACCTTTATCATTTTCTTCTAACAAAAAACATGCTATTGTGGTGTGGTTATAAGTGGTCTGAAGACCCTTTTTTGTCGTTACCTGATGCTATAATGCATCGACTTGAACAACTTTAGGCAGTACATCACAAAATGCCGGTATCACAGCAAACCAATATTGCGAAAAATAACGCGATACGATTTTAGAAAACTCAATATCGGTATTACCGTCCTACCGACATGTCGCCCAGCTCTAGATTTGATTCAAATTTAGAATTTATATTTATCAAAATTTTCATTTTTCAGGACAGTGTTGATTTACAAGAAAAAATGTCTTCAATCCAACCAGCCCTGATTATTCTTGTTGTTGTGAGTTTTCACTGTTTTGAAAATATATGTTTCGTCTTTATTAAAAGAAGTGACAAAGATATGGTATGGTATTCAATTTTTGAAAATAGGAAAGTCATAGGTTCATTTCTCACTTTATAAAACTGTTTTATAAAATGCATAAAGGCAAGTGGTATAAAAGGCCACATCTTTTTATGAAACCTTGCTATTGAGCAATACTTGTGAAGCATGTGGTTGTGAAGGAATCATTTTTAAGATGGTCAGCCAATTACCATGATTCTATATTATATGGGAGTAAATTTCGGCCTGGTATTGTTGTCAGTCATTGATTCGATTTGTGTTTGTTTTTATATTTCCTATTAATCTGGTCAAGACCCGTATATTGCTCTTTTTTGTAAGTGACAGTCTTATGTTTGTTTTTACAGGTGGTAGTCTTATTTTAGCAACAAACTTTTCTGTTGCGATTGAAGGAAATATAGCAAACAGATGCACAGAATTTTTCACTGCGCTGGTTTATGCTTTCTGCACATTTGATGTCTTTGACATGAAGCACCCTGATGGTTCTCTCTTGACCTATGAATTTATACAGAGGTGGGTACTAAAGTATGTTATTATTTATCCCAATTCTTCACATTGCCCCCAGGCCACTCTCGAGTCGTCTTGACAAAATAACTCAACTCTCACTTGACACTCGAGTCGTCTTGACAAAATAACTCGACTCTCATGTGACTTGACAAAACACAACTTGACTCTGGACTTATAGGAATTTAGGCAGAGTCTGCAACACATGTGACTCGAGACTATAAATTTTAACTTTAGTAAGACTTGCACCTCTAAGTGAATTGACATCCAACAATGATCCCATATTAAATTGTTATTTATAAGATGTTACATGCGATCTTTGGGATTGTGCCAAAATGCTTCTCATTTAGTGAAGGAGGTGAATAGAAGTAAGTGCTAAGTTCATTTAAATCATCCCAAGCTTGGGCCATCCCATATTAAAGTATTATTTGAGTAGTTAGTGTAAGAGGCGACGACTAAAAAAAGCGTTTTAAAAGAAAGTTGGTTCAATCATCGGCCAGGCCAGATACAACTCACAGCGCTTTACTGTAGTAGTTTTGTTCTGTTTGAGTGTTTTTCACTTATAGCACTAATGCATTAGGAAATTAAGTCTTTACACATGATTTTATTGCTTTTTAGATACTTCGCTGGAATTAATCCCCTTGTGTTAGAAGTTCAAAAAATTGAAGTATGGTTTGCATCCAAAAATAATGAAACTCAGTAAACTTGTTGAATCAGTTTAAAGAATATTGAGATTAATATTAAAACGAACTTCTGCTACAACTTAGATCAGTATTGAAATTGTTATTTGACATTGAGATAATTTTTAGCTCTGTATGTACGT
Source organism: Styela plicata (assembly GCA_963675895.2). Classification (NCBI taxonomy): domain Eukaryota; kingdom Metazoa; phylum Chordata; class Ascidiacea; order Stolidobranchia; family Styelidae; genus Styela; species Styela plicata. Next base: position 242,995 of record OZ023144.1, on the reverse strand, counting down.
GCTTTAGAATAGTCCTAAAGTATATCCTGCTTGTCGTAAGAGGCGACTAAAAGGAAGCAAAGAAGTGGTAGATGGTTTACCATTGCCCAGGGCAGATTCACTCACCATTCACTGTACTTCAACATAGTTGTTCAGTTCAGTTTGGGATGTTTTCCATTTAGAGTGCAGTTGCTGGTACCACATTTTTTAGTAGCTCTTTGCTATTAAACGCAGTGTTTCAAGACATTCGTGCTATTAGCTTTATTTTCACCAAATTGTACTTACTTTTCTGATATTTTCTTTACTGAGCTACGATTTTAAATGAATTGTTTGTAACTTTTGATATTATTCTGCAATATACCTCTAAATCATCATATTAGTAATAGCAATTGTGTTAGTGTTACTTTGGAATAGTCTAATATTCCATTGATACCATATTGTTAGCCTTCTTTATATTGTACAGTTCTCTAATGTAAATAATGATATTCTGTGTTATGATGGGTGTAGGCCATCTTTTTCTTATTTTTTTCCATATTCATCCCTTATCACGCACCAGTAAAAAGGAGAAAAAAACCCACTTAACATGTGTGTTATTGGTTATCAATATATTAAATAGCTCCAATCAAATTTGTACCTATTACGGTAGATTTTTTTACTCGTGTCCTTGTAAATTTTTTTTTGTTTTTATTACAATGGATTCAAGTATTTTTCAAGTATTTAATTAGGTAAAGTAATTCGATCCCAAAATTTTGTGCTTAGACCCATTATACCGTCCATGAAAATTACCTGCTATTAACTTTTTCCTAACCTTCCTATAGGAAAGTTATATATAACTTTCCTTTTGACTGTGATTTTTACTATTACTACACTGTTTTTTGCATGTTCACATAATGATTTAATTTCAAGTCAAGTTTCATTGCATTGGAAAAATTCGTCTATTTTTAATTTGCATTTATCTTTAAGGTGTTGCATGTGGTTCAAATATATCACAATATATAGACTCTGGATTGTTTATGAAATTTGAGTGCCTTTTACACTGTACTTACACTGCGATTGTATATACAGATTTCATTCTTTCATTAAAGCTGTTTTTTCATTTCAATAAACTTTCGTTTTAAAAAATATTACTGTGCTTTATTCAGTGATTTTCATTTTAAAGCAGATGAATTTACTGTGGCAGTGGATGTATTTTTAGTGGGGTTGTGCCGTTTTTTTGGCGCCTGTGATTTTTCAGTAATTTTACAGGTATTCCGTCGTTAAATTTACTGTATCTTACCAGCAAAATCACCTGCTTCCGAACTGTATTTTTATTCTTTTACTAGCAGAAAGATCACTAGGGTTTATAGTAAAATTACAGTCCTATACCAGTAAAGACGCTGTTGAAAGATCGTTAAAAATACTCTTCAATAACCAGTGAAATCACTTGACAAGGCTAGTAAATTTACTCTTATACCAGTAAGAATACTGACCGACTGAGTAAATTTCATCGTTGTCGAGGAGTAAAATTACTATCATTTTTTTGTAATTTTACCGTTAGATTTTGTAGAATTACCAACTTTTGAAGGGTAATTTTACTGTGCTTTGACCAGTGATTATTACTGGTATTTCACCTTTTTTTTGTGCCAGGTCAAATACTGGTAAATTTTTTTTACAGTGTATATATCCCGCCTAAGGCTAACTTGGATTGTCACAGAAAATGTATAAAAACTAGTGCATTTTTTATCAATTAACCAGATTGTATCGAGATTCTGAAATTATTCTTTTTGTTGAAGTATAATAAAAAATATCAAATTTAGTCTCTATCTCGTACTTCTATCTTGACCCTTCGGGGTCAAGATATACCCTATAACTGGTAACCCCTTGAAAGAATGGTGCCTTCTGTGATTTGGAGTGAAGATTGTCGTATCGTTGAAGCACGGAAGTGAGGACAAATAAGAGTTAAGTAACGTTTTTCACGATTTTATAAAATACCGTATAGGGGTCATTGCTAACATTAATCTGTGTTCGTATCTTCTCATCTAGCGTGTCCAACCTCAATTAAAGAATCGATGTTCTGCAGAGACAAAGGACACGAGACGATGATGTTACTTTGAACAGGAGGTCGAATCAAAATTAACAACAAAAGCGGACTTGGATCGGAAAAACAGTGCAACATTGTACTTGCCTGTCGGACTGCGTCAATATGATCACTAAAAACTTCCTAATGAAAGTGAAAAACTGTCTTTAAAAAAAGTACAAAACTAAGACTCGATAAAAACTTTATTCAAAAAAGCCCACGACCGATTTTTATAAAAAAAAGACATCTCCGACAAAAATAAACAACGAAATGAAAGTGCATTGATGCCGGATTCATTTTAAATTATGCTGTGATTTTATATCTTGCAATTGATCTGTTTATTTTACAGTTAAAGAATTATAGAAATTACTTCCTTCTACGAAAACTATTTTAGGTATTTTCCTTCTTTCATCTTTTGACGTCAAAATTCGGCTTATCAATTTCTCAAAAAAAAATTGCATAAATTGATATTTTAATCATGCATACTTTTTCCAATCAATTAATTGTGCGTCGGCGGTTAATTTTAAAATTAGTAAATTTTCTTTTTGAACCAAATTAATTGAGAGTGAGAGATGCAAACAAATAGTTTTTGTTGAATAGATTTCACGTTGATAATGATAAGTCGAAAGATGATTTAATCGAATCATACTTTTAAAAAACATCGCTACAAAAAAGCGGTAAACGCGCCAGGATATATTTGAAAAAAGCGAGTATCAATCAAAAAACTCTTTTTTTTATATAAAGCCCAAAGATGATAAAGACTAACACAACTACAAAGGCAAACGATGCCACATTTTTTTTACTTACAAGGCGCAAAACCTATTCATTGTGTAACGAAATATATTGAATTCCTTGTTCAATCTGACAAAATCAATTTGTTAATTAAATAAAACGCCAACTCTACATCTTTCAAACCTACATTCTCTATATCTTTAGTTTCTCTTACCAAATTTTCACCTCTCTTGGTGGTATTTTGTTTTAGATGTGAATTTTACGTATGTATGCTTATTTTATTGTTGTTTTTTTATATATCGTTATATATTTCCAGAAGCTGACCATTCATGTTCCCTAAGCAAAGCCGATCCCTGTTTAGGGGGCCGACATATATGTAGCAACTATGGTCAAAAAGCATGACCACTAGGTGAATTTTACATTCAATATATCAGGTTAATTAAGTTCGAGCATCATGCGTCCAACGCATGATCAACAAAATTTTTATAAGCAATCAAAACCGGCCATGGTAGTTCCAAAACAGGTTTTAATGTTTATGTTGTGATCACTTTCGACTATATATCCCGCCTAAGGCTAACTTGGATGGTCACAGAAAATCTATAAAAGCTAGTGCATTTTTTATCAATTAATCAGATTGTATCAATAGTCTGAAATCAAACGGTATCAAGATGCATATGGCGGCTCAACTAGGGGACGTAAAACTTGCCTTTGAAGATTTGGGAGGGGCAGTCCTGAATGCAAGATTGTAGAGGGGCAGTCCTGATTGCAAGATTTCGCAATTTTAACAAAAAGATCTATAAAATTAGCAAAATTTTCGCGCGCATCCGGCATGCAATAACATATTATAATAAGGCTTCAGTGTTAGCATACAAACTTAGTGTTAGTCCCAGAAAAAGTGTATTTTTTTGTGAATCCCCTAAAATTCTGTACTTTTTTGTAACAAGAGGGCCCAAAATCTTCTGAAGTACAAATACGGCTATAATGCATAGTAATACAGATATACAAGACACAAAAAAATAATTTAACCCAATTTCAACCAATAGTTGATTGAACATCGTTCGGAATAGCACAACCGACATAATTAGTCAGGCAGTCGTTGTATTTGTTCAAACGCGTGACAAATGACCAGCGGTTTTGCTATTTCTGAAAATTCGGGGGGCAAAAACCCAAATTTATGCGCCGGCAGGCTGCTGATTGAACAACGTGGTCCGCTCAGTGATGTGTAGTCCTAAACTACTGGTTGGAAACCAAAGTTCATATCAGTTATTTTATGATGATATTAAATTTTATATTTCCTAATTTTCAACTTATAACGCTCACAAGTTTTGTTTGTAATGCGTTTTCACTTAAACGCCAATGCACACATACGCGGCTACGGGTCGGCTGCGTCTGTTTTCCCGTCTTTGCCATTTAATCCGGCGGTTCAATGTAGACATGAGCAGTTGTCTGCGGTCGTGGTGAGTCGGCGGGTGTTTTCGTGCTCTTACGGCTGTTTTCGAAAATAAGAACAGTGTTCTACTTTCCGGTGATGCCGGAAATGAACGAATAAATACCGAATACAGAATAGTATCAGGTCGGTATTTTAGTTTTCCGCACAGTTAACAGATGCATAGCTTTGGCCTGACTTTACCTGAAACTTATAAGTAGCCCATTTCATTTTGTATTTTCATTTGAAATTTCCTCCAGAACTGTTTTCCGTTTCACGGGGAGAAAACGGGATTTGTTTTGCAAAATTTTCAAGGATATAGCTTACCGGTAAAGGGTTTGTGTTGTAGGTACATTATACCGTATAGGGTACGGTACCCGTAGTTATGTTATACCAGCAGCCAGTACCGGTTTGCTTTTATTGTACTTTATTGGTACTCTGGTTCTGGTAGCCTGCTTGAATTTCCAGATTAGGGGCATACAGTACCGGTAGGCTACCGGTATGGATCTCCTATGAAGTTTAGTACATTAGATAGATTACCGGTATTCAATTTTGGCCAACCCTAACTAAGGGCTATTTCAAAATATAAACGGAAACTACTGCAATTATTTTGACAAGTATCAGACATGGATACCGTACTCTGTACTGGTACCGGTACGTAGTCGAGCCTAGAACAGAGCAATGAGGCTAAACAATATTGTACCCACAACCTGGCGACCCATACTGCATAATCTCTCGTGCACTTGCGACCAGTTCAGACTCTTACTTTTTTTAGTCAGTGACAGTATTTGCTGTCAATTTGTGAATATCCTAATAATAACAACTGTTCATTTATCTATCCAGTATAGCCACTGATGTATATAGTATCAATGGTTCAGGGATTAACCTGTTGCATATCGGTATCTGCATATCAGTTTATTTACCTTCTATTTAATATTCTGGAAATGCCAGTGGCTCAAGGTTGTAATAACATTTCTAATGATCAGGAATTTTCTTGTTTTCTTTGCAGATACTGATTATTATTTACCTGTATGGTTTTTAATGCTCTCCTTATTCAGTATTGATACTGTTTCGAGTAATGAACCAATATTTAACCAGAACCACAGAATTCATAAAAACAGGGATGTTACGGAGCGATTATTGATGAGTCTGACAAATGATGCGAAAAGCATGAGTAAGTAAACCAGTGAGTTGACTTTGCTCCCCATTTGTCTTGGTTTTCAAAAGTACACAATGAAAAAATGGTGCTGGTTTATTTTCATTGTTTTATTTCATCTAAATCTGGTTGATAGATTCAACATAAAAATCTAGATAGGTCGAGTTCAGCAATGAAATTTTTGTGCAAATTTTACATATACTTTATTAGTGGAACAGTGCAAAACAAGATGGGCTGGTTTATGAACCAATTATGGGAAAAACATAGGAAAAGGTTGTCAATTCCCAGTGGGTCTGCTGCAGCCGGAGAAAAACGGCGGTCTTACTATAGCCAAATGTCTTTTTTGGATCCTTACATAAAGCATAGACAGTAAGTTTTTTTTTCTGAAAGTTTTTATATATGTTGGTGATCCAATCGTGCTGCGTGCTGTTATGTCGATAAAGTCACAACTCTAAAATTGAATTATAAATATCCTTCAATTTGTTTAATTTTTTTTCTTAAGACACTTCTTAGAGTGGATCACCCTGACCAACGCCCTGTAAGAGCACCACTTTGTGCTATTCGCTGTTTCAAGACGGCTCCTTGGGTTGCCTTTTTAAATATTTGTACAGTGTACAGAAAATGGGCTTTTATTAGACAAATTGTTTAAGTTTAGGACAGTCTGGCAGGTACTTTGCTGCTCAGACACCTGAAGAAAATGCTTCTATCAGAATAAGATTTAGCAAATGGGCAATATTTCATGATCTATTAGTGGCTAGAAGATTGAAATGTCTTTTTTGAATGTCAGATATGAAATAACTTGTACGAAAAGATTCAAAATCATCAATATTTCTATGAAATAGCAATTCCGATGATTTGGAAGCTTATTGGTCACTTGTAAAAAATGAGATGAGCATTATGGATACCCGAACAAAATCAAGATTCTGTCAACCTGGTTTAGGGTTCCCACTTGAGCATTTTGATACAAATTTTTCAAAATCTTGTTCATTTTTAGAATTATATGGAAAATCTTGTTGAATGGTCAAATTTTTAATATAGTGGTAAAAAATATGCAAATTCTCAACATATCTGATTTTGCCAAACTATGCCGAATCACATAAATGTGTATCGAATTGGGACATGAATTCAAATCTTGAATTTAAAAGTGCCCTAAGCGGTAGTGTTACTGATTAATAGGTGATACTGACAGCCAAATTGTTGACAAAAAGATGCATCAGAATTGCTCAACTTCTCGCCTTCAAGATTCTTTCAAAATGTTCTTTTTTACTTTCTCCATAGGTTTTTGTTGTTGGAAATGGAAATGGAAAACAGTTTTTCTTGTGATGATAAATATCGTCTCACTGTGTTATATAAGCAGCAACTTGAATGATAGAATATTTTGGCAAGCACTCATGGCTTCACTGATTGCATATACTCTTTTTCTGAACAATTCTTCTTGTCACAATGTAAGTAATTTAAAGCTGGCTTAGACTTCCATTCTATGTGTCCATGTGTGACCTCGGACACCTTATAATTGTTGAAATTGTTTTTTAAGTTATCCAAGGTAGCGATTCTTTAACTGGTGAACACTTTCGCAGACTCTGTACACGTTGATGAAGACAGTGACACGACTTCAACTACTCCACTGTTTGGATTGTTGGTGTATGATAAAATGGAGACCTGATGTTCAGGTGGGAATAGAAAACAGATGAGATTTGTTTCAATGTTTTATAGTTTTTAAGGATAGGAGTGTAAGTTTGGAATCTTCGGAGCAAACGTAGCATGCAGTATGACTATATATGTTTATAAAAATATTATGGTGGTGATCAAAGTAACTGGAGCACGTATGAGTTTAAGAGGTCTTTTAAGGTCGCCTGGTTTTGTGGTTGCGTGGGGTTAAACTGAAGAATTGAAAATTATTCCAACGATATTCAATGGTCAGTATCGTATTTAAATCTCTTACTTTTAAATCAAATTTTTAACTACTGGGCATTCCATAGTACTAGTACAGTAGTGGAAAATGACAAATCTGAAGCCATTGTGCTTCATAAATGTACATTTCTGAATACTGGGAAATATAATTAAAATTTTCTCATTTAGAATGGGATAGTCAACTTCTTAAAACGAAGTTCAGCACACTTGGCCATCGCCAAGATACTATTTGTACCGGCACCACAAGTTTATTAGTAGTAACATGAGCTTGCTTGAAATATCTTGTCCGATTGTTTTTGAGAAAAGTGGGATCCGTAGGAAAAATGTATTGGGTGCTGTTGCCAGGTTTTGCGATGTATTTTGATCTGTTGAACTTAGTTTGTAGAGAGCGTGCTTAAAGCTGAGCATCTCGACATAATTCACACAGAAGCCGCAGGATCGATGGTGAGGGTTTGGGTTGGGCGTTATGCGATTTAGGCTTGAAAAAGATGATGCAATAATGAATACTTACTGAAGTTTTGGCTAAATGAAGGTTCAATCAAAGCGCATAAAAATTTGGCGTTTTCCCACTTAATCGGGAGTCTTGGCATAGGATTCTATTTTTATTCTGTGGGAGAGGAAAGTTAATGATATGATGTGGCGAATCGCAACCTCTTGGCAAACACTAGTTTTGAATTGGTTGCGAAGGTGTTAGATTAACATTTCCTTTTTCCCGTGCATAAACATGGTTTAATAAGGAAGCTGTAAGCGGCGCATGAACCACTGCGCACTGGAGATGCATTTAGCAAAGCTCTCGCATATATATATAAATATATATATATTTTATCATCGCTCACCGGATACCAACCAACCGGTATGTCAAGGCGATCAGGGATGTGTTCTCCCATCTTGCACCCAGCGTTGAGGGGAGAGTTGAAACTGGCAGGATATTCGCTCCTTAACCAGTCTTGGGGAGCATTTGACTACATTGGCGTAGTTGATCACTACGAATTCAAATCGTCGTTTATTTTTTAAAAAATTCTTCTCAGTGATTTATTTATCTTCTTGTAATGTAACCATGATATTGCTTAGTGGGACCTGTTTGATTTACCACCATCATAGAAATAGGCACCATATGACATTTACATTGGTTTTGCACAATCAAGTACCGGTATTCTGTTTACAGCAACTCTTTGCATAACCCAAATTATGACTTACATAAATAGGTTATAACATATCTAATCCCCAAGATTAATATTGCCCTTGCATGGAGACACGAGACAAATTCGTTTTAACATTCGAGGAGCTGGGTGCCACAATGGAAGCCCAAAAATCCTGAATTTGTTTTTTCGTCTAAAAGGAAATAACGCGGATTGCAATTGTTGAACTTTCATGTTATGTTAGTAATAAAAATACGAATTATTAAAGATTGCAAATTATTTTTTTACCAAATCAAGACATAGCAAAAGAAAAAGGGGGACTCGATCAATTTATTGGGACCGGCGAGGTGTTTAGAAGACCCCTTGCAAAATCGCTTTCATTGGGGTCCGAACCTGGAACGTTAGAGAGGTGTGACTCCAGGAGTATCCCTGACGCTTTACCGAAAGAGCAACCGGGCGCCTGGAAACGCTCATGGAAAACATGATTATAACATACGCCACACTGTCATGAGCTTTAACACGACTGCATGTCATATAATTAACTAATATCATCTTGTTTGCAAACTTCAGTGGAGGTTTATACGTGCTCTATGGGCATGGTGCGATGTCCAGTGATCACTGCTCTTTTACTTGTCATCGCCCTGCTGTCTTTTGTTTGTTAGTGCTTATTGCATACTGCATAATCTTGAAATGGGGAAAAGTTTATGTTCATACGGTTGTTCCAGCGTGGTGGTATTCCGTTTTACACGTTACGATCAAATAATGACCAACGCAGGGAGCGACAAACAGTTGATGAAAAATTGACATTCGATTAAAAAAATCTTCACCGTAGGCTACTTTTTTATGGGTGAAATAAAATCTGGGTCTAAAAATCTAGTCCTATGTCTATGCATGTTATGTCGAGAAAACTATTCCCTTGATTTTGTTGACAATTGTATTATATTTCGTTTGTGATTTCATTCATAACTTTCAGTTTTGTTTTCGTTCATAATTGTATGCATGATCATGCTCGGAGCACTAAGTTAATACAAGGACATTACACATAGAACCATTGTATTTTCTCTAAAATTAATTTGACCACAAATCACACTTGATGTTCTCGTCACCATATAAGGAGCGCTTGCGCCCGATTCCTATTATGACATGTTTTGGTACATGGCGAAACTTTCTTCGACTTGCTTTTTAATTCGCAACTTCTGCGGGGAATAAAATAGATTTGCAGAGTTTGTGGATATTGGCAGTGGTAGCTTGTTTTGTGAACAATATATTGCTTTGTGCTTTATATTTCAGTTGTGATGTAATTTGGATCGAGATCAACTTTTGAAGTGTTTGACTTATTCCAGCCTGGATTAGCAGACATATTCGGTATGTTTCAAATATTGTTCATTGTGATTTTATGTGATAAATATTGACTGAATTAGCTCTTAATTTGAATACTCGTCGGAATTAAACTCGTATTGTGACAAATCGAACTGATAGGATTTGTCATTATTTTGTTAAATCATTCAATTTGTTAAATCATACAATATATATATATATTATTAAGCTCTTTGCTGGAGTGTTTTAGGATAATTTATATTGTCAGTATATACATTGATTTTGGAATTTCTTTTTCAAATAACCGTGATCTTCCGAACTTATTTCATGGACGTGATCGTGTGAATCTTGATCTCGTGACGGGATTGTTATTGTGAAGTGACGAGCCTTCTTTTCACCTGTAACATTTCAAGTTCCGGAATTTTGTATTCCGGTTTTATCGGATTGAAGTACCAGTTCGGTAACAAGTACAAAATATTTCCCAAGATATTTCGTATTTTTACCTTAAAATATTTCTCCCATTGTTTTGTCATAAATTGGATTTAAAATATCTTTTAATAAATCAAAATTTCAAAAGTTTTTAACTGTTGAAGATGTTCGAGTTTGGAACACCTCTGAATTGTCATTTGAAAAAATACGGTTCATGAGAACAACTTTGGGTTCGAATTGTCTTGGGTTGGGAGAAAGCCCAAGTAGTCGCTTAAAAAAATTTCTTCGACGGCTTCCCTAGAGCATCTCAAAGAAAAAGACCCAGTAGCATGAACCGTTATTATAAAAACAGACGATAGACACCCATCCTAACATTTGCGCTAAGGTTAAGAAACGTGGTGTGGTCCTTATTTCATTGGTGGGATCACACGTTAGAACTTTTCTATGTTTTGGCAGTTCCCTAGATCTGTGTCAGCTGTTTCCTACTAACTCAGTGTCTGGTTTCCTAGCAGCCAGTTTCGACCGACAGGAGTTGCTTTTTGAAAAAGACCCAGTAGCATAAACCGTTAATATAAAAACAGACGATAGACACCCATCCTAAGGAGTTGCTCAAAAATTTCTTCGACGGCTTCCATGGAGCATTTCAAAGAAAAAGACCCAGTAGCGATAAACACCCATCCTAAGGAGTTGCTCAAAAAATTTCTTCGACGGCTTCCATGGAGCATTTCAAAGAAAAAGACCCAGTAGCATTTACCGTTGATATAAAAACAGCGGAAGGACTTCCATCGTATTATTCTTGTTAAGGTAAGAATCGGGCTGTGGTTCTTATTTTATTAGTGGGATCACATGATAGAACTTTTCTATGTTTCGCCAGTTCCAGGTGTTTCAATCTAACTCAGTGACTGGTTTTCTAATAGACAGTTTTGACCGACAGGAGTTACGTTTTCCGTTGTTTTTTGGAAAACGTACAAAATATTTCTAAAGAATTTCAGTAGTTTTAACTTAAAATATTTCTCCCGTTGTTTTATAAGGCATTGGATTTGAAATATCTTTTAATAAAATAGAAATTTCAAAGGTTTTAACTGTTGAAATTGTCTTGAGTCTGGAACGCCCCTTTTAAAATGCAGCTTATGAATTAAAGAACTTTGGGTTTGAATTGGCTTACTTTGCGACAAAGCCCTCGGAGTCGCATGGAAAATTACTTAGACGGCTTACCAGGAGCTTTTCATTGAAAAATCTCCTGTGGCACAAACCTCTAGTATAAAAACAGCGGATGAAAACCAATAATTACGTTTGCATTAATGTAACACAGGGGCTGCGGTCCTTATGTTTTTGAAGGTATAAGATGATAGAACTTGTCTTTGCACCTTTTAATATTCATTTATGTCCTTGTTTTGCCACGGATGTAAGAAACTGAAGAAAAGAATTTCTGTCAACTTGTTTCGCTCGATGCTAATGTTTCAGTTTTATCGAATATCAATCCTGTTGGGCTGCGCCTCAGAGGTGCCGATTCTTTAAACTTTGTAAAAGCTCATGTCGATATTTTTTCTATTCCAAGACGGCCGCTAAAATAAAAAGTTCACATGTATTTTTCAGTAAAAGGACTCTGTTTATTTCAAGAAAATTCTTTCTTTTGAAAATGTCCATCGCGTTCTTACGGCGCGTATAGAACATTTCTTCATATGTTTCTCATTGCAGCTTAAAATATTTCTCCCTTAGTTGTGTTACAGAGTGGCTTTAAAGGCATTTAACAAAAATCAACTCTAGAACATGTTTGCGTTTGGCAATCTTGAACGATTTCCTGTAAAAACTCTGCTTGTGAAGTGAACAATTTTAGAATTAAGTTGGATGTCGTATACAATATTCCTTGAGATTTTTCTCATTTGAACTTAAAATATTTCATTGTGATAATTTTAAAGTCATTTTATAGTAATTTTTATAGTAAATAACTTTAAGACTTTCCATTGTGATAATTTTAAAAAAAATTTTTTATAGTAATTTTATAGTAAATAACCTTAAGACTTTCCTTTGTGAAAAATTCAAAAAAATTTTATAGTAATTTTATATTAAATAACTTTCAGATTCTCCATTGTGATAATTCAAAGTCATTTTATAGTAATTTCATAGTAAATAACTTTAGACTTTCCGTTGTGATAATTTCAATGAAATTTTATAGTAATTTTATAGTAAATAACTTTAGACTGTCCATTGTGATGATTTCAAAGAAATTTTATAGTAATTTTATAGTAAATAACTTTAAGACTTTCCATTGTGATGATTTCAAAGAAATTTTATAGTAATTTTATAGTAAATAACTTTTAGACCCTCCATTGTGAAAATTTTAAAGTCATTTTATAGTAATTTTATAGTAAATAACTTTAAGACCTTCCATTGTGATAATTTCAAAGAAATTTTATAGTAATTTTATTGTAAATAGTTTCAAGACTTTCCATTGTCATTATTTCGAAGAAATTTTATAGTAAATAACTTTACGACTTTCAATTTTGATAATATTTTTTTTTTTAATTTTTTAAGATCATTTTAGTTGGTCTACTAAGTGCGCCGATGCCTTACGCGTATCGTTGACTAAATAGCGACTCTCGAGTCGGTGATAATCGTCGTCAGATAAAAGTGAAAAACTTCTTGCTTCGATAATAACGCTAACGTTCATTTGAACATGTACGCTGTGACGTCGGTTGTGTTTGTTATATTCGGCGCAATGGATATCGAAAAGAGATATAAACGGAATAGATTGGAAGGATTATGAGAAGAGGTAACCAAATATTTTCAGGAATATATCTTTAACGTTAAGCAAGCGGAATATGAACAAGGTATGTATAAAGCAAAGGTAGAAATTTGGTTTAGAAGATCTGGGTTGAAGTGAAACCACGACCTTCGTGGTTTGGCGCTTCTGGCTCAATGGCAGTTCATGCTGATGTTATGTAACACTGTATTGGGCTGTTTTATTTACTGGCAAAATATTTCAATTCGAACTTTCAAGCTTGGGGGTCATAATAACTTTTTGTAAAAGTTGGAAAATATGACGACTTCTTAGGTTTAGTATTGAGTTAATTTTTTCTATTGTGCGGCGGCATGTTGCGTTGTATGCCCGTGTATTATTCCAGCAGCATATAAAGCAATTTATCACTGTATCGTTTTAAGTATATTTGGTCATTAGGTTATGTTCAATAGGTTACGCCGACCTGCGATGCTGGCTGATTATTAATATTAAACTTCATAACCGATTGTTTTTCAATGTCTGCTACGAGACAATTTGACGCTGATGACCTATCGCGCATCTCATTATTGCACATAAAACTTTGAAATGAGTGATTTTATCTGTCAATCATGTGCCATACTTATAACATATATAACATAGAGTTATTGTTATCGTGATATATATTTGCTATTCTTGTGCTGTGTCTGAGGGGAACTCAGTAACATTACACCAACTGTAGTTTCGGGGTCTCGCCAACTCCATGGTCCTTCTGCCGCTTTGTCGGCGGCTTCTAAAGATCGGTGCCCAGTTTGTTTTGTCTCAATTTTGCAGCTGCATGCTGCGTTGCCGAAACTTGCTCTCCGTTATCGGCGTTATTTCTCGGAGTTTCAATTAAAACACATGCCCGTTTTGTAATCCAGCATTATGTAAAATGCGCATGATTATACGAATGGTAGCTAGCTAGCAGTTAATTATTTATTTTGTTTTTAGAAATTTAATCGTCCTTCAAGTTGATGTTGCTAGTAAAGAAGATAAAAAGTAAGAATATAAATTAAATGGGTAAGTGAAAGTTCCTTTGATTGATTTGTTGTTTGAGTGCATCGATACTGGAACTTGTTGTATCGTAGATATGAGTATTCGCACAGGTGTGAAAAAGGCATTAGTAAATCTCCCAATGTTTGGGATACGCTATGTTAAATACATTACGCCCACCTGTGATGCTGACTGATTATTGAACTTTATAACTGATTGTCTTGCAACGTTGAGCGTACGCATGCATGTTTATGGTCCGAAATCACATCATGACCGTGGTTACCGTGGTAGTCACCTTAATTAACCAGATACCGCATGTGGATGTAATAGATGTTTGGCCGGTAAACCCTGTGGTACCGTATGATTACCGGTTGAACTTGACCGATATAACCGATTGCCACGCAGTCTTATTTCATTATACGCATGTTCAAAAGAGTGTTCATGTATGATATAGTGTATGTATGTTTATTTGTCAATCATGTGTCATATATGAGGTGCGTTCCGTCAGCGATTACAAAACTATTTGCTTATATCGGGTTATCTTTTGAAATGTTGAATGGTCAACGGTCCACATTTGGTTGTGAAATATTAACACCGTAAATAGCCTTAAGATATCTATTCACAATCCTCAATTAGTTGTAAAATATTATATAACAATGAGTTTATGATATATATTACTATTCTCATGCTATATCTAAATCGTGCTTGGTAACATTACACCAACTACAAGTTTCGCGTCTTGCCGACTCGTGGTCCATCTCTCTCTTTGTCGGCGACTTCTAAGTTTTAGTACTGAGTTGATTTTCTCGTGTGTGGTAACACGTTGCTGAAATTTGTTACCGGTTATCAGCGCACATGTCGGCTTTTCGATTGAAGTGTATAACGAAAATTCGCACATATATGTCTTGTAACACGCATGATAAGACATGGTGCGAATGACTGGTGGCTAATTGTATAATATTGACTTAAAATGATGTAAATTGCTTATTAAACTTTTCACTGATTGTCTTACAATGTCAGTGTAGTGTATGTATAATCGTAGTGTTTATCTGTTGAATTGACGTCGTGGCCGTGGCCTAATATTGAAAACAGTAATTTTAATTATGTGCCATACATGAGATGTGCTATATCAGTGGCATTTGGAAAGAATCATATGCTTACACCGCGGTTTCAGATACCGAAATAATAAATAATAATCAGCAATCACTTACATTTCAGCGTAAAATAATAATTACTGCTTGTCATTATACGTACGGTATGATACAAATACTTATCTATCCCTTCGCGGCCCACGTTCGATCGGAAAATACTATACAGTAGTGAGACATGTGACAACATCTGCAGACCACGTTGATTTGTAAGAAATTAAATATTAGCTTGTGCCTTGATTCGATGAAACTCTGAATCGGATGGATGGAAACGATCGATAGAACATGCGCGATATTATTTAAATTTAATCCTTCATTACCCAATACTACGTCCAAGTTTGATTAGTATATTATTTATAATTTCGTGTGTATAGGCAAATCTACTCAATATGCATGGGCCATGCTTGGAACCGACGCGATGTTGAATGTTTCATTCTCGGAACTGATCGACGTTGATACATTTTCATCTTATACTCATATGTACCCCAAACTAATTTTGCAAAGGGTGAAAGTTCCCCATTTTGGCAAATTAGTTATTTATGAACAGTTCACGTAATTTAAAGTAATTGAATAGACGGCTTCCCAAGGGCTCTTCAAAAAAAATTTTTCAGAAGCAAAAACCATTACTATATGATCATCAGATTGGCCGTGTTCCTTTCCTTGGCTATATGGCAGGTTACAGACTGTGGTCCTAATATTTGTTAATTTTGTGAGCTCCGCCATAGTAACTTTGTATCTGGTTTTCTAGTAATCACTTTCGACCGACAGGAGTTGCGTTTTGCGTTGATATCTGTAAACACGTGAAAAATATTTCCCAGCATATTCAGTGTTTTTAACTTAAAATATTATTCCAATTGTTTTGTCATAAATTGGACTTAAAATATCCTTTACTAAAATCAAAATTTCAAAAGGTTTTAACTGTTGAAGATGTCTGAGTTGTCCTTTGAAAATACAGCTTAAGAGAACAACTTTGGGTTTGAATTGTATTGGGTTGGGAAAAAACCCAAGGAGTCGCTAAAAAAATTACTTCGACGGCTTCCAAGAGCATTTCACAGAAAAAGACCCAGCAACATCAACCCCTAATATGAAGACAGCATATGGACATCCATCATCACATTCTCGTTAAGGTAAGAAACTGGCTGTGCTCTCTATTTTATTGTTGGGATCAGATGATAAAACTTGTCTATGTTTTGCCACGGATGTAAGATAACTGAGGAAGTGCATTTTTCTCACATAATTTAGCCCCATCGCCAATGTTTTAGTTTTGGCGAATACTAATTTTCTGTTGGGCTGCGCCTAGGGGGCGCGACAATATATTTTCCATTTAAACACAGTCGACGGCCGTGTTCGTTTCTTGTGTTTTGAGGTAAGTGCCGGACTGTGGTCCTTATTCAGTTAGTTATGTCTGCTTTTGCATATTAACTTAGTATCTCGTTTGCTAGTAGCCAGTTTTGCCCGACAAGAAATGCGCTTTGCATTGTGTTTTGAAAAGAGTACAAACTGTTTCTTAAGACGTTCAGTATTTTTAACTTAAAATACTTTTTCTATTGCTTTGTCATAAATTGAATTTGAAATGTTTTAATTGAATAATAACTCAAAAAATTTTTAGTTGTTGCATATGTCTGAGTTATCCCTTGTAAATTCAGCTTAGGAAAACAACTTTGGGTTTGAATTGTTTCGGATTGGGAGAAAGCCCAAGAAGTCGCTTAAAAAAATTACTTCAACGGCTTTCCTTGAGGTTTTGATAGAAAACTACCCAGTAGCATAAACCGTGAATATAAAAACAGCGGATGGACTTCCATCATCACATTCGCGTAAAGGTAAGAAACCGCCTTGGTCCTTATTTTGTTGGTGGGTTCATTTCATAGATCTTGTCTACGTTTTGCCAAGAATGTAAGATAACTTAAGAAGTGCATTTCTCTCACACAGTTAAGCCCGATTGCTAATGTTTTAGTTTTAACAAAAAATAATTTCTGTTTGACTGCGCCTCAGGGTCGACGCAATATATTTTCCATTGAAATACGGCGTAACGCCGTGTACGCTTTTTTGCTTTGAGGTATGTGCCGGACTGTGGTCCTAATTTTGTTAGTTTTGTCTGCTGTTTCATATTAACTTAGTTTACTAGTAGCCCGTTTCGACTGACAGGAATTCCGTTTGCGTTTTGTTTAGGAAAACGTTCAAAATATATCTTGATATGTTCAGTATTTTCAATTTAAAATATTTTTCCCATCGTTTTGTCATAAATTGGATTTAAAATATTATTTAATTAATTCAAAATTTCAAAAGTTTCTAACTGTTGAAGATGTATGATTTTGAAACGCCCCGTAAAAAAAGTAAAGTTAAGTTAGGAAACAGGATGTGGTCCTTATTTTATGGGTGGCATCACATTTTCAAATTAGCCTCTGCACACTTTTATGTTCAGCTATGTCTTTGTTTTTACACGAATAGAAGATAACTGACAAAGTGCATTTCTGTCACCAAATTTTACGAGATCGCTAAAGTTTTAGTTTTGATGAATACCAATTTCTGTTGGGCTGTTTCCATTTGCTCGCTATAATAAAAAGTTCTTCTGAACGTTTCCGTAAAATGTTCTCTGTTTATGTCACGAAAATGCTATCTTTTGAAAATGTTCATCACGTTAATTCCGCGCGTACGGAACATTTTTTGAGATCTTTCTCTTGTCAACTTGAAATATTTTTCCCTTGATTGTGTCACACATTGGATTTAAATGCCGTTAAAAAGAATCAAAAGTTAACTCTAGAAAATGTCTGTGTTTGGAAAGCCTCAAAAGGTCTCGTGCAAGGATGAAGCTTGTGAAGTGAACACTTTTTTATTTGAGTTGGGTGTTGTTACGTCAAGGCCCTCGGATTAACCTGAAAAAATTGCACAGACGGCTTACCTTGAGCTCTTCAAAGAAAAAGTTCCGATAGCACAAACCTTTACTATAAGATCAGCGGATCGGTCGTGTTAATATCTTTTTTACTATAGGGTAATTAACGGACTGTGCTCCTTGTTTTTTCACCTGTGTATATTTTCTTATTCGGTAAAAATTAATTCCGTACATAATTTTGATGTATCTATTTTCCAATACTGTTTATGTGAATTTCAATCTATATGTTAGTTGGTGATTGCTGAGCTAACGCCATGATTACGTGTTCCTAAATTGGTTGATTACTTTGTTTACGTCTGGTTCACTTGTTGCCTTATATCTAATATTTACTATCAGTTCACTTCGTGATTAGCTGAAAGATTTGATTAAAGCTTAGTCTTGATTCAAGGGTTATAATTTCAATTGTATACTGTTATAGGTTACCACAACTTAGAATATAGTTTTCTAATTTTGTTGGTTTTTGTCAGCTGTGTCATATTAACTTAGTATCTGGTTTTCTATTAGCCAGTTTTGACCGACGGGAGTTGCGTTTTATTTTGTGTTTTAGGAAAACGTACAAAATGTCTCTTTAAAATGTTCAGTTTTTTAACTTAAAATTTTTCTCTCATTTGAAATATCTTTTAATAAAATCAAAAATTCAAAGTTTTTACCTGTTGAAGATGTCTAAGTTTGGAACGCCTCAAAGTTGTCCTTTGAAAATACAGCTTATGAAAAATTTTGATTTGAATTGGCTTGCGTCGATGGAATTGGCTTGCGTCGATGTAATTTTTTCATGTGACTCCATGGGCTTTGTCGCAATGCAAGCCAATTCAAATCAAAATTTTTCATAAGCTGTATTTTCGAAGGACAAATTGGAGGCGTTCACGTACTTGCAAGCCACGTACTTGCAAGGAAAAATTACTTCGACTGATTACCCAGAGCTTGTTATATAAAAAGCCCCAGTAGCTTAAACCATTACTATATGATCTGCGGATCGGCCGTGTTCGTTTCTTTTTCTATAAGGTAAGTACCGAACTGTGCTCCCAATTTTGTTAGTTTTTTTCAGCGGTGTATTAGCTTGGTATCTGTTTTGCTAGTAGCCAGTTTCGACCGACAAGAGTTGGATTGTGTTTTGGGAACACGTACAAAGTATTACCTGAGATTTTCAGTATTTTTAACTTAAAATATTTCTACCATTGTTTTACCATGAATTGGATTTGAAATATCTTTTAATAAAATCAAAATTTCAAAAGTTTCTCACCGTTGAAGACGTGTTGAGTTTGGAACGCCTCTGCGATTTCCCTTGAAAATACAGCTTGTGAGAAAAAATTTAGGTTTAAATGGCTTGCATTGCGACAAAGCCCAAGGATTGTTTGAAAAATTACTTCGACGGCTTCCACAAAGCATTTCACAGAAAAAGTCCCAGTAGCACAAACCGTTACTATAAAAACAACGGATGAACACCCATCATCACTTTTGCATTAAAGTAAGAAACGGGCTCTGTTATTTCTAGGAACTTATATCTTTAGAAAATATTCATCGCGTTCCAGTCGCGCGTATAGAACATTTCTTGAGATGTTTCTCATTTTAATTTTATTTCTCCCTGAGTTGTGTTACAGAGTGGCTTTAAATGCCTGTAAACAAAATCAACTCTACGACATGTCTGTGTCTAGAAAGAATTAAAGGTTTCGTTTGATAATTCAGCCTCCAGGATCTCGGAGTTACCAAAAAATAATTAATTGCATGGGCGGCTTCCCAAGAGCTATTTAATGAAAAAGTTTTAGTAGCATAAACCATTACTATATGATCAGCAGATTGGCCGTGCTCCTTTTTTTGGCTATAAGGTAAGCAACAGACTGTGGTCCTAATATTTGTTAGTTTTGTCAGCTCTGTCAAATTAACGTTCTATCGGGTTTTCTAGTAAACACCTTCGACCGACAAGAGTTAAGTTTTGCGATGTTTCCTGAAAACACGCAAAAAATGTTTCCCATGATATTCAGTACTTTTAACTTATATTATTTCTCCTATTGTTTTGTCATAAATTGGATTTAAAATATCTTCTAATAACATCAAAATTTCAAAAGCTTTTAACTGTTGACGATGTCTGCGTTGTCCTTTGAAAATACAGCTTAATAGGTCAACTTTGAGTTTGAATTGTCCTGGGTTGGGAGAAAACCCTAGGAGTCGCTTAAAAAAATTACTTCGACGGCTTCCCTAGAGCATTTCGTAGAAAAAGACCCAGTAGCATAAACCCTTAATATAAAAAGAGCGGAAGGACACCTATCATCACAGTCGCGTTAAGGTGAGAAACTGGCTGTGGTCCTTATTTTGTTGTTGGGATCAGAGGATAGAACTCGTCTATGTTTTGCCAATTCAACAGAGCTATGTCAGCTGTTTCATACTAACTTAATGTCTGGTTTTCCAACAGCCACGGACTCGCAAAGAAAAATTACTTCGACGGATTACCCAGAGCTTGTTATATAAAAAGCCCCGGTAGCATTAACCATTACCATAAAAACATAGGATGGACACCCATCATCACGTTTGCATTAAGGTATGAAACGGACCGAGGTCCTTAATTTGTAAGTGGTATCAGACGGTAGAATTTGTCTTTGCATTTTTTTATGGTCGTTTATATTTAGCCACGAATGTGAGATAACAGAAGAATTGCATTCCTGTCACCTAGTTTCGCTCGATCGCTAGTGTTTTAGTATTGACGAATATCAATTTCTGTTGGGCTGCGCCTCAGCGGCGCCGATTACTCTTGTAAAATCTCTTGTCGTCAATATATTTTCCATTTAAAGACGGCCATATGCTCTCTAAAATAGAAAGTTTATCTGAATGTTTCCGTAAAATGGACTCTGTTTATTTCATCAAACTGCTATCTTTTTAAAAATGTTCATCGCGTTCTTGCCGCGCGTACGAAATATTTCTTTAGATGTTTCTTATTTCAACTTGAAATATTTCTCCCTTGGTTGTGTCAAAGAATGGCTTTAAATGCCTTCAAAAAATTCAAAAGCTAATTCTAGAAAATGTCTGTGTTTAAAAAAACCCAAAGTTTTCGTTTGAAAATTTAGCTTTTGAAGTGAACAATTTTAGATTTGAGTTGGTTGTCGTTACGCCAAGGCCCTCGGAGTTACGTGAAAAAAGATATTGCATGGAATGTTTCCATAGATGTGTACAAGGTAAAATTTCCAGTAGCCTGAGCAATTACTATAAGTTCAGTGCATCGGCCTTGGTCGTTTCTTTTGCTATAAGGTACAATTAACGGACTGTGGTTTTAATTTTGTTAGTTTATTCAGCTGTGTCATATATTACCTCACCATCTGGATTTTGTAGTAGTCAGTTTAGACCGACAAAAGTTGCGTTTTGTTTTGGGAACGCATACAAAATATCTCTTAAAACATTCAGTATCTTAGGCTTAAAATATTTCTCCCATCGTCATGTCATGAATTGGATTTGAATTATCTTTTGATTGATTCAAAATATTGAATGTTTTTAACTGTTGAAGATGTCTGAGTTTGGATCGCCTCTATCTTGTCCTTAGAAAATACAGCTTATGAGAACAAATTTGGGTTTGAACTGACTTGCGTTGCGAAAAAGCCCATAAATTCGCAAAAAAAATTACTTCGACGGCTCCCCAAGAGCATTTCAAGGGAAATGCCCCCCCCCCCCCCCCAGTAGGTTAAATCGTTACAAAAAAACAGCGGATGGACACCAATCTTCACGTTCTCATTAAGAAGGGAACGGGCTGTGGTCCCTATTTTATGGAAGGTATCATATTTTAGAACCTGCCTTTGCACCCTTTTATGTTCAGCTATGTCTATGTTGACACGGAAAAAGGATAACTGACGAAGTGGATATCTGTCGCCTAATTTCGCTCGATCGTTAGCGTTTTAGTTTTGACGAATACCAATTTCTGTTTGGCTGCGCCTCTGGGTCGCCGATTACTCAACCTTTGTAAAAGCTCTTGTCGACGATATATTTTCCATTTAAAGACGGCCATATGCTGGCTATAATAAGAAGTTCATCTGAACGTTTCCGTAAGACTGACTCTGTTTATTTCAAGAAACTGCTATCTTTTGAAAATATTCATCGCGTACTGGACGCGCGTACGGAACAATTCTTCAGATGTTTTCCATGTCAACTTATAATATTCATCCTTTGGTTTTGTCACACAGCGGCAATAAATGCCATGAAAAAGAATCAAAATTTTAGCTCTAGAAAATGTCTGCGTTTGGCAAGCCTCAAAAATTTTGTTTGAAAATTCAGCTTGTAAAGTGAATAATTCTAGATTAGAGTTGGGTGTGTCGTTACGTCAAGGCCCTCGGAGTTACATGGAAAGAAGTGCATGGACGATTTCCCAAGAGCTCTTCAAAATAAATGCTTCAGTAGCATAAACCATTACTACATGATCAGAAGATTGGCCGTGTTCCCTTCTTTGACTATAAGATAATATTTGTTAGTTTTGTCAGCTCTGTCATATTGACTTAGTATCTGGTTTTCCAGTAACCACTTTCGACCGACAGGAGATGCGTTTTGCGTTGTGTTCCTTTTACACGTACAAAATATTACCCAAGATATTCAGTATTTTTAACTTAAAATATTTCTCCCATTGTTTTTTCATAAATTGGATTTGAAATATCTTTTAATAAAATCAAAATTTCAAAAGTTTTTAACTGTTGAAGATGTCTGAGTTGTCTTTAAAAATACAGCATATGAGAACAACTTTGCGTTTAAATCATCTTGGGTTGCGAGAAAGCCCAAGGAATTGTTTGAAAAAATTACTTCGACGGCTTTCCTTGAGCATTTGATAGAAAAGGACCCAGTAGCAGTAACTGTTAATCTGAAAACAGAGTATCGACACCCATCGTCACGTTCGTCGTTGAAGTAGTAGCCTGTGGTCCTTATTCTATTGGTGTGATCAGATGATAAAACTCGTCTATATTTTGCCACCGATCAATCATAACTTAATAAGTGCGTTTCTCTCACCTATAGTTTAGCCCGATCGCTAATATTTTAGTTTTGACAAACACTAATTGCTATTGCTGTGCGTTTCCGGTGCGCGAAACAATATTTTCTATTTAAAGACGGTGGATCAACGCTGTTGGTTTCCTTTTCTTTAAGGTATGTTCCGGATTGTGGTCCTAATTTTGATAGGTATGTCTTCTGTTTCATATTAACTTAGTATATATTTTTGTAATATCAGTTTCGCCCAACAGGAGTTCAGTTTTGAGTGTGTTTTAGGTACACCCACAAAATCTTTCTCAAGATATTCACAATTTTTAACTCTCTCATTGTTTTTGCATTAATTGAATTTGAAATATGTTTTAATAAAATCAAAAATTCAACAGTTTATTACT
>OZ023144.1:196065-217039 GCA_963675895.2 Styela plicata | reverse complement strand
GAAAAATTACTTCGACGGCTTCCACAAAGCATTTCACAGAAAAAGTCCCAGTAGCACAAACCGGTTACTAGAAAAAACAACGGATGAACACCCATCAGCACTTTTGCATTAAAGTAAGAAACGGGCTCTGTTATTTTCTAGGAACTTATATCTTTTAGAAAATATTCATCGCGTTCCAGTCGCGCGTATAGAACATTTTCTTGAGATGTTTTCTCATTTTAAATTTTATTTCTCCCTGAGTTGTGGTTACAGAGTGGCTTTAAATGCCTGTAAACAAAATCATCTCTACGACATGTCTGGTCTAGAAAGAATTAAAGGTTTCGTTTGATAAATTTTTCAGCAATTTCCAGGATCTCGGAGTTACCAAAAAAATAATTAATTGCATGGGCGGCTTCCCAAGAGCTATTTAATGAAAAAGTTTTATTAGTAGCAATAAACCATTACTATAGATCAGCAGATTGGCCGTGCTCCTTTTTTTGGCTATAAAGGTAAGCAACAGGGGGGGGGTGGGGGGGGGGACTGTGGTCCTAATATTTGTTAGTTTTGTCAGCCCCTCTGTCAAATTAACGTTCTATCGGGTTTTCTAGTAACAAACACCATTCGAACGGACAAGAGTTTAAGTTTTGGGGCGATGTTTTCCTGAAAAACACGCAAAAAATGTTTCCCATGATATTCAGTACTTTTTAACTATTTTATTTTATTTCTCCTATTGTTTTTTGTCATAAAATTGGATTTTTAATTTATCTTCTAATAACATCAAATTTTCAAAAGCTTTTTAAAAAACTGTTGACGATGTCTGCGTTTGTCCTTTGAAAATAACAGGCTTAATAGGTCAACTTTGAGTTTGGAATTTGTCCTGGGTTTGGGAGAAAACCCTAGGAGTTCGCTTAAAAAAATTACTTCGACGGCTTCCCTAGAGCATTTCGTAGATAATAGACCCAGTAGCAGTATTAAACCCTTAATATATAAAAAAGAGCGGGGGAAGGACACCTATCATCACAGTCGCGTTAAGGTGAGAAACTGGCTGTGGTCCTTATTTTTTGTTTGTTGGGATTCAGAGGATAGGAAACTCCTCAGCCACGGACTCGCAAAGAAAAATTACTTCGACGGATTACCCAGAGCTTGTTATATAAAAAGCCCCAGTAGCATTAACCATTACCATAAAAACATAGGATGGACACCCATCATCACGTTTGCATTAAGGTATGAAACGGACTGAGGTCCTTAATTTGTAAGTGGTATCAGACGGTAGAATTTGTCTTTGCATTTTTTATGGTCGTCTATATTTAGCCACGAATGTGAGATAACAGAAGAATTGCATTCCTGTCACCCAGTTTCGCTCGATCGCTAATGTTTTAGTATTGACGAATATCAATTTCTGTTGGGCTGCGCCTCAGCGGCGCCGATTACTCTTGTCGTCAAAAATCTCTTGTCGTCATAAATAGCTTTTTTCCATTTAAAGACGGCCATATGCTCTCTAAAATAGAAAGTTTATCTGAATGTTTCCCGTAAAATGGACTCTGTTTATTTCAATCAAACTGCTATCTTTTTTAAAAATGTTTCATCGCGTTCTTGCCGCGCGTACGAAATATTTCTTTAGATGTTTCTTATTTCAACTTGAAATATTTCTCCCTTGGTTGTGTCAAAGAATGGCTTTAAATGCCTTCAAAAAATTCAAAAGCTAATTCTAGAAAATGTCTGTGTTTAAAAAAACCCAAAGTTTTCGTTTGAAAATTTAGCTTTTGAAGTGAACAATTTTAGATTTTAGGTGGTTGTCGTTACGTCAAGGCCCTCGGAGTTACGTGAAAAAAGATATTGCATGGAATGTTTCCATAGATGTGTACAAGGTAAAATTTCCAGTAGCCTGAGCAATTACTATAAGTTCAGTGTATCGGCCTTGGTCGTTTCTTTTGCTATAAGGTACAATTAACGGACTGTGGTTTTAATTTTGTTAGTTTTGTCAGCTGTGTCATATATTACCTCACCATCTGGATTTTGTAGTAGTCAGTTTAGACCGACAAAAGTTGCGTTTTGTTCTGGGAACGCATACAAAATATCTCTTAAAACATTCAGTATCTTAGGCTTAAAATATTTCTCCCATCGTCTTGTCATGAATTGGATTTGAATTATCTTTTGATTGATTCAAAATATTGAATGTTTTTAACTGTTGAAGATGTCTGAGTTTGGATCGCCTCTATCTTGTCCTTAGAAAAAGAACAGCTTATGAGAACAAATTTGTTTGAAACTGACTTGCGTTTGCGAAAAAAGCCCATAAATTCGCAAAAAAAAAAATTACTTCGACGGGCTCCCCAAGAGCTAGGTTAAATCGTTACAAAAAAAACAGCGGATGGACACCAATCTTCACGTTCTCATTAAGAAGGGAAACGGGCTGTGGTCCCTATTTTATGGAAGGTATCATCATTTTTTAGAAACCCTTTTATGTTCAGCATTTAGCTAGTCTATGTTGACACGGATAAAAAAAGGATAACTGACGAAGTGGATATCTGTCGCCTAATTTCGCTCGATCGTTTAACGTTTTAGTTTTGACGAATACCAATTTCTGTTTGGCTGCGCCTCTGGGTCGCCGATTACTCAACCTTTGTAAAAGCTCTTGTCGACGATATATTTTCCATTTAAAGACGGCCATATGCTGGCTATAATAAGAAGTTCATCTGAAACGTTTCCGTAAGACTTGACTCTGTTTATTTCAAGAAACTGCTATCTTTTGAAAATATTCATCGCGTACTGGACGCGCGTACGGAACAATTCTTCAGATGTTTTTCCATGTCAACTTATAATATTCCATCCTTTGGTTTTTGTCACACAGCGGCAATAAATGCCATGAAAAAGAATCAAAATTTTAGCTCTAGAAAATGTCTGCGTTTTGGCAAAGCCTCAAAAAATTTTGTTTGAAAATTCAGCTTTGTAAAGTGAATAATTCTAGATTAGAGTTGGGTGTGTCGTTCGTTACGTCAAGGGCCCTCGGAGTTACATGGAAAGAAGTGCATGGACGATTTCCCAAGAGCTAAGCTCTTCAAAATAAATGCTTCAGTAGCATAAAACCATTACTACATGATCAGAAGATTGGCCGTGTTCCCTTCATTGACTATAAGATAATATTTTTAGTTTTGTCAGCTCTGTCATTTGACTTAGTATCTGGGTTTTCCAGTAACCACTTTCGACCGACAGGAGATGCGTTTTTTGTGTTCCTTTTACACGTACAAAATATTACCCAAGATATTCAGTATTTTTTACTTAAAATATTTCTCCCATTGTTTTTTTCATAAAGTTTGGATTTTGAAATGATCTTTTAATAAAATCAAAATTTCAAAAGTTTTTAACTGTTGAAGATGTCTGAGTTGTCTTTAAAAATACAGTGAGAGAACAACTTTGCGTTTAAATCATCTTGGGGTTGCGAGAAAGCCCAAGGAATTGTTTGAAAAAAATTACTTCGACGGCTTTCCTTGAGCATTTGATTAGAAAAAGGACCCAGTAGCAGTAACTGTTAATCTGAAAACAGAGTATCGACACCCTTCGTCACGTTCGTCGTTGAAGTAGTAGCCTGTGGTCCTTATTCTATTGGTGTGATCAGATGATAAAACTCGTCTATTTTTTGCCACCGATCAATCATAACTTAATAAGTGCGTTTCTTCTCTCACCTATAGTTTAGCCCGATCGCTAAATATTTTAGTTTTTGACAAACACTAATTGCTATTGCTGTGCGTTTCCGGTGCGCGAAAAAATATTTTCTATTTAAAGACGGTGGATCAACGCTGTTGGTTTCCTTTTCTTTAAGGTATGTTCCGGATTGTGGTCCTAATTTTGATAGGTATGTCTTCTGTTTCATATTAACTTAGTATATATTTTTGTAATATCAGTTTCGCCCAACAGGAGTTCAGTTTTGAGTGTGTTTTAGGTACACCCACAAAATCTTTCTCAAGATATTCACAATTTTTAACTCTCTCATTGTTTTTGCATTAATTGAATTTGAAATATGTTTTAATAAAATCAAAAATTCAACAGTTTATTACTGTTGAGGATTTCTGAGTTTGGAACACCTCTCAGTTGTCCTTTGAAAATACAGCTCATGAAAACTACTTTTGGTTTGAATTGGCTCTCGTTTCGACAAAGCCCAAGGAGACCAATTAAATAATTTCTTCGACGGTTTCTTAGAACATTTCATAGAAAAAGTCCCAGTAGCATAAACCGTTACCACAAAACAGCGGATGGAAACCAATCATCACGTTTGCATTAAGATAAGAAACGGGCTGTGGTCCTTATTTTATTTGAGATATCAGATGATAGCACTTGTCCTTGCCCCTTTTTATGTTCAACGATGTCTATGTTTTGCCACAAATGTAAGATAACTGACGAAGTGCATTTCTGTGACCTAGGTCCGCTCGATCGCTAATGTTTTAGTTTTGACGAATACCAATTTTTGTGGGGCTGCGCCTCATGACCACCAATTATCTAAGCTTTGTAAAAGCTCTCTTGGACAATGTATTTTCTTTTTAAAGACGGCCATATGCTTGCTAAAATGACAATTTTGTCTGAATGTTTCCGTAAAATGGACTCAATTGGACTTTATTTCAAGAAACAGTTATATTTTGAAAATGTTCAGCGCGTTCTGGTCGCGCGTACGGAACATTGCTTGAGATGTTCTCGTTTCAACATAAAATATTGCTCCCTTAGTTGGGGTGTCTCGAAAACTGTACTGGATGTACGGGATGTACGGGATGTACGGGATGTACGGGATGTACGGTATGTACTGGATGTACGGGATGTACGGGATGTACGGGATGTACGGGATGTACGGGATGTACGGGATGTACTGGATGTACGGGCTGGATAAAATTTTGCGCAAATTACCTTTTGAAGCATAGAAAATTGAAATATCAGTGGAAAAGTTTGGAATATTTATTCCTAATACTGTAACTAAAATGTAGTAAAATCGTTGTTTCTTTGATAGTAATGCCAAGCGATAATATCAAAAATCCACATTCCATAAATTGGCATCCACAAGGCAACTTAATTTCAAAATACAAAAATTGCGAAAATTAACGTTAAATTACTGCGTTTTTTTATCAAAGTGTGGTTATTTAAATGTGGTGGTCTAGAAATTGCACTCAATGTTTTTTGCAACCAGTTGAACTGCAGTCTTGTTATATAAAAACCAAGACAATTTCATTCACAGCGTATTGCACACACATTCAATTACACACAATAGTATTGCCCTTAATAGGATTGCACCCAGAAGGATTGCACTCGGTAGAATTGGACCCTTTCCTGTAGTAAATGTACGGGATGTACGGCATGTACTGGATGTACGGGATGTACGGGATGTACGGATGTACAGGATGTACTGGATAAAATTTTCCGCAAATTACCTTTTGAAGCATAGCAAAATTGAAATATCAGTAGAAAAGATTCGAATTTTTATTACTAACTATTACTATTGATTATAATGCCAATCGATGAAATAAAAATCCACAGTACATAATTTGGCATTCACAAGGCAACTACAAATTTTGAAATAAGAAAATTATGCAAATCAATGTTAAACTTACTGCGTTTTTTATCACAGTGTGGTTAATTAAATGTGGTGGTCGTGAATTGCACTGAATGGCTTGCAACCAGTTTAACTGCAGTCATGTTATATAAAAGCCAAAGCAATTTCACCCACAGCGTATTGCACACACATTCAATTACACCCAATAGTATTGCCCTTAATAGGATTGCACCCAGAAGGAGTGCACTCGGTAGAATTGTACCCTTTTCCTATGATTGTTGTAGATGTACGGGATGTACGGAATGTATACTGGATGTACGGGATGTACTGGATGTACGGGATGTACGGGATGTACGGGATGTACGGGATGTACTGGATGTACGGGATGTACGGGATGTACGGGATGTACGGGATGTACGGGATGTACGGGATGTACGGGATGTACGGGATGTACGGGATGTACGGGATGTACGGGATGTACTGGATAAAAATTTTGCGCAAATTACCTTTTGATGCATAGAAAATTGAAATATCAGTGGAAAAGTTTGGAATATTTATTTCTAACACTGTAACGAAAAAGCAGTAAAATCGCTGTTCTTTGATAGTAATGCCAAGCGATAATATTATAATCCACATTTCCATAAATTGGCATCTACAAGACAACTACAATTTCAAAATACGAAAACTATGAAAATTAAAGTTAACTTACTGTTTTTTATCAAAGTGTGGTTAATTAAATGTGGTGGTCGAGAATTGCACTCAATGTTTTGCAACCAGTTGAACTGCAGTCTTGCTATATAAAAACCAAGACAATTTTACCCACAGCGTAATTTGCACACACATTCAATTACATCCAATAGTATTGCCCTTATTAGAATTGCACCCCAGAAAGGATTGCACTCGGTAGAATTGGACCCTTTCCTATGACTGTAGTAGATGTACGGGGATGTACGGGATGTACTGGATGTACTGGATGTACGGGATGTACTGGATGTATGGGATGTACAGGATGTACGGCATGTTCCGGATGTACAGGATGTACTGGTTGTACGGGATGTACAGGATGTACTGGATAACATTTTGCGCAAATTACCTTTTGAAGCTAAGAAAATTGAAATATCAGTACAAAAGTTGCGAATATTTATTACTAACACTGTAACGAGAATGCAGTACAATCGCCGTTCTTTGATAGTAATGCCAAGCGATGAAATTAAAATCCACAGTACATAATTTGGCATGCACAAGGCAACTACAATTTTGGAATAAGAAAATTATGCAAATCAATGTTAACTTACTGCGTTTTTATCACAGTGTGGTTAATTAAATGTGGTGGTCGTGAATTGCACTGAATGGCTTGCAACCAGTTTAACTGCAGTCATCTTATATAAAACCCAAGGCAATTTTACCCACAGCGTATTGCACACACTTTCAATTACACCCAATAGTATTGCCCTTAATAGGATTGCACCCAGAAGGAGTGCACTCGGTAGAATTGTACCCTTTCCTATGATTGTTGTAGATGTACGGGATGTACGAGATGTACTGGATGTACTGGATGTACTGGATGTACTGGATGTACTGGATGTACTGGATGTACTGGATGTACTGGATGTACTGGATGTACTGGATGTACGGGATGTACTGGATGTACTGGATGTACTGGATGTACTGGATGTACTGGATGTACTGGATGTACTGGATGTACGGGATGTACGGGATGTACGGGATGTACGGGATGTACGGGATGTACTGGATGTACGGGATGTACGGGATGTACTGGATGTACGGGATGTACGGGATGTACTGGATGTACGGGATGTACTGGATAAAATTTTGCGCAAATTACCTTTTGAAGCATAGAAAATTGAAATATCAGTGGAAAAGTTTGGAATATTTATTCCTAACACTGTAACGAAAATGCAGTAAAATCGCTGTTCTTTGATAGTAATGCCAAGCGATAATATTAAAATCCACATTCCATAAATTGGCACCCACAAGACAACTACAATTACAAAATACAAAAATTATGAAAATTAACGTTAACTTACTGCGTTTTTATCAAAGTGTGGTAAATTAAATGTGGCGATCGAGAATTGCACTCAATGTTTTGCAACCAGTTAAACTGCAGTCTTGTTATATAAAAACCAAGACAATTTCACCCACAGCGTATTGCACACACATTCAATTACATCCAATAGTATTGCCCTTAATGGGATTGCACCCAGAAGGATTGCACTCGGTAGAATTGGACCCCTTTCCTATGATTGTAGTAGATGTACGGGATGCACGACATGCAGGTGGTGTACGGAATGCATTGGATGCACGGCAATCAGATTGGATGTACGACATGCACGACTTGTACGGGATGCACGGAATGTACGGCATGTACGGGGATGTACGGCATGAACGGCATGTGCCGAATGCACGGAATGTACTGGATGAACGGCATGCACGAATGCAATCAATGTTCGGAATGCACGTGATGTACGGCATACACGGGATGTACGGCATGTACGACATGTACCGGATGCACGGAATGTACTGCATGCACGACATGTACGCCATGCACGTAGTGTACGGAATGCATTGGATGTACGGCAAGCAGATTGTTATGTACGAAATGCACGACTTGTACGGGATGCACGGAATGTACGACGGGCACGTGATATAGTGAATGTACGGCATGTAATGCACTATGCACTCAATGTTCCGCATGCACGCGATGTACGGCATGCACTGGATGTACGGCATGCACGGGATGTACGGCAATGAACGACATGTGCCGATTGCACGGAATGTACTAGATGAACGGCATGCACGGAATGCACTCAATGTTTGGAATGCTCGTGATGTACGGCATATACGGGATGTACGGCATGGCACGGCATGTACTGAATGTACGGCATACACGTGGTGCACGGAATACACCGGATTATGACGTGCACACAGGCGATGTACGGCATGCACGACATTACGGCAGGCACGTGATATACGGAATGCACGTGATGTACGGTATGTACGAAATGTACGGCAGGCACGTGATATACGGGATGCACGGCAATGCACCACATGTACTGAATGTACGGCATACACGTGGTGCACGGAATACACTGGATGTACGACGTACACAGGGGGTTCTACGGCATGCACGACATGTACGGCAGGCACGTGATATACGAAATGCACGTGATGTACGGTATGCACAAAATGTACGGCAGGCACGTGATATACGGAATGTACGGCATGCACGGGATGCACGGAATGCACTGGATGTACGGCATTCTCGGTATGTGTGAGATGTACGGAATTTACGGCATGTACGGCATGGGTTGAATAGGATGAATAAAACATATAGATGGGGTATACGCGGTGTACTTAATGTACGACATGTACTGATGCACGGAATGCACTGTATGTACGACATGCGCTGTGTGCACGGGATACTCAGTATGTTACGGAATGCACTTCATACACACCCGGAGTGTGCATTCCTTGCATCCAGAACATGTCGTGTATCTATCGTACATCCCGCGCATGCCGTACATCCAGTGCACTCCGTGCATCACGTGAAATCCGTATATCACGTTGCCGTACATGTCGTGCATGCCGTACATCCCCTGTGCATTCGTACATCCCGAATATTCCGTGCACACCACGTGTATGCCGTACATTCAGTACATGTCGTGCATGCCGTAAATCCCGTATATGCCGTACATCACGAGCATTCCAAACATTGAGTGCATTCCGTGCATGCCGTTCATCCAGTACATTCCGTGCAAAACATCCCGTGCATGCCGTACATCCAGTGCGAACCGTACATCGCGTGCATGCGGAACATTGAGCGCATTACCTATATGCCGTACATTCCCTATATCACGTGCCTGCCGTGCATCCCGTACAAGTCGTGCATGTCGTACATACAATCTGCTTGCCGTACATCCAATGCATTCCGTACACCACGTGCATGGCGTACATGTCGTGCATGCAGTACATTCCGTGCATGCCCTTCATCCAGTACATTCCGTGCATTCGGCACATGTCGTTCATGCCTTACATCCCGTGCATGCCGTGCATCCCGTACAAGTCGTGCATGTCGTACATCCAATCTACTTGCCGTACATCTAATGCATTCCGTACACCACGTGCATGCCGTACTTGTCGTGCATCCCGTACATCTACTACAATCATAGGAAAGGGTACAATTCTACCGAGTGCAATCCTGCTGGGTGCAATCCTATTAAGGGCAATACTATTGGGTGTAAATGAATGTGTGTGCAATACGCTCTGGGCGAAATTGCCTTGGGTTTTATATAACATGACTGCAGTTAAACTGGTTGCAAACCATTCAGTGCAATTCTCGACCACCGCATTTAATTAACCACACTTTCATAAAAACGCAGTAAGTTAACGTTAATTTTTATAATTTTTGTATTTTGAAATTGTAGTTGCCTTGTGGATGCCAATTTATGGAATGTGGATTTTAATATTATCGCTTGGCATTACAATCAAAGAACAGCGATTTTACTGCATTTTAGTTACAGTATTAGGAATAAATATTCCAAACTTTTCCACTGATATTTTCAATTTTCTATTTCAAAAGGCAAATTTGCGCAAAATTTTATCCAGTACATCCCGTAGTACATCCTGTACATCCCGTACATCCCGTACATCCAGTACATCCCGTACATCCCGTACATCCAGTACATCCAGTACATCCAGTACATCCCGTACATCCCGTACATCTACAACAATCATAGGAAAGGGTACTCTACCGAGTGCACTCCTTCTGGGTGCAATCCTATTAAGGGCAATACTATTGGGTGTAATTGAATGTGTGTGCAATACGCTGTGGGTGAAATTGCCTTGGGTTTTATATAACATGATTGCAATTAAACTGGTTGCAAGCCATTCAGTGCAATTCACGACCACCACATTTAATTAACCACACTGTGATAAAAACGCAGTAAGTTTAACGTTAATTTTCATAATCGCGCGTTTTTGAAATTGCTTGAGATGTGGATCTCGTTTCAACATAAAATATTGCTCCCTTAGTTGTGTCACAGAGTGGATTTTAAATGCCTTTAAAAAATAAACTCTAGACTGATATTTCAATTGTGTTTGGTAAACCTCAAATTTTTCGTATGCAAGTTCTACATCCAGTGAAGTGAACAATTTTAGATTTGAGTTGGATGTACCTTACGTCAAGGGTCTGGGAGTTACCTGGAAAAAATGGCATTGACGGCTTCCCTAGATCTCTGTCATCTGATTCATACTAACTTCGTGTCTAGTTTTTCTAGTAACCAGTTTCGGCCGACATGAGTTTGCGTTTTGCGTTCTTTTTTTGAGAAAACGTACAAAATATTGCTCCCAAGTTGTTCAGAGTATTTTTAACTTAAAAAATACTTCTCCTACTGTTTTAGTAATGAATTGGATTTGAAATATCATTTAATAAAATCGAAATTGGATCACCGCGTCAAAGGGTCGCGCGTGCGGAACATTACTTGAGATGTTTCTCATTTCAACTTAAAAAAATAATTCTTCTTTAATTGTGTCACAGAGTGGCCGACATGAGTTGCGTTTTAAATGCCTATAAGAAAATCAACTCTAGAAAAGTTGTCGGTGTTTGGAAAACCTGAAAGGTTTCATGTAAAAGTTCGGCTTGGGTGTCGTTACGTCAAGGCCCTCGGAGTTACCTGAAAAAAGAAATTGCATAGAATGTTTTCCTAGATCTGTACAAGGAAAAATTTTCACTAGCATAAACCATTGCTATAAGATTTTCGGATCGGCCTTGGTCGTTTCTTTTGCTATAAAGTATGTTTAACGGACTATGGTCCTAATTTTGTTAGATTTGTCAGCTGAGTCGTATTACAATATTATCTGGTTTTTGTAGTAGCCAGTTCAGACCAACAGGAGTTTCGTTTTGTTTGGGGAACAAATACAAAATATTTCTTAAGATATTCAGTATTTTAAAATATTTCTCCCATAGTTTTGACATTAATTGGATTTGAAATATCTTTTGATTGATTCAAAATATTGAA
Organism: Styela plicata; assembly: GCA_963675895.2. NCBI lineage: Eukaryota > Metazoa > Chordata > Ascidiacea > Stolidobranchia > Styelidae > Styela > Styela plicata. Next base: position 205,492 of record OZ023144.1, on the reverse strand, counting down.
AGTTTTTAACTGTTGAAGATGTCTGAGTTTGGAACGCCTCTATTCTGACCTTAGAAAATACAGTTCATGAGAACAACTTTGAGTTTGAATTGACTTGCGTTGCGATAAAGCCCACGGAGTCGCATAAGAAAATTACTTCGACGGCACCCCAAGGGCATTTGATAGGAAAAATCCCCCCCCCCCCCCCCCTCTTCAATAGGATAAATTATTACAAAAACACGCGGATGAGGTAAAGCGGTACGGGCTGTGGTCCTTATTTTATGGGATGTATCTGATTTTAAAACTAGCCTTTGCACCCTTTTATTTTCAGCTATGTCTATGTTATGACACGGAGGGGAGATAACTGACGACGTGCATTGCCGTCACCTAATTTTGCGCGATCACTAACGTTTTAGTTTAACAATTTCTGTTTGGCTGCGCCTCAGAGTCGCCGATTACTCAAGCTTTATAAAAGCCCTTATCAACAATATATCTCCCATTTAAAGACGGCCATATGATCGCTAAGATAACAAGTTCATCTGAATGTTTCCGTAAAATGGACTCTGTTTATTTATAGAAACTTCTATCTTTTGAAAATGTTCAACGTGTTCTAGCAGAGCGTATAGAACATTTCTTGAGATATTTCTCATTTCAACTTAAAATATTTCTCCCTGAGTTGTGTTACAGAGTGGCTTTAAATACCTTTAAGCAAAATCAATTTGAGTTGGGTGTCGTTACGTTAAGCCTCGGAGTTACCTGAAAATAATCGTATGGACGGCTTCTCAAGAGCCATCCAAAGAAAATGTTTCAGTAGAATCATTACTATATGATCAACGGATTCGCCATGTTCATTTCTTTGGCTATGAGGTAAGTAACAGAATGTGGTCCTACTAATTGTTAGTTTTATCAGCTCTGTCACTTTAACTTGATGTCTGCTTTTCTAGTAACCAGTTTCGACCGACATGAGTTGCGTTTTGCGTTGTGTTCTTGTAACACTTACAAAATATTTCCAAGATATTTAGTATTTTCAACTTAAAATATTTCTCCCTTTGTTTTGTCATAAATTGGATTTGAAATATCATTTAATAAAATCTAAATTTCATATGTTTTTTACTGTTGGAGATGTCTGCGTAGTCCTTTGAAAGTACAGATTAAAAGAACAAGTTTCGGTTTGAATTGTCTTGGGTTGGCAGAAAGCCCAAGAAGTCCCTTAAAAAATTGCTTCGACGACTTCCCTAGAGCATTTTGTAGAAAAAGACCCAGCAGCATAATCCTTTAATATAAAAGCAGCGGATGGACACCCATCATCACATTTGCATTAAAGTAAGGAACTAGATATGGTCCCTATTTTATTGGTGAGATCAGATGATAGAACTAGTCTATGTTTTGCCAAGGATGTAAGATAAATGATGAAGTGGATTTCGCTCACCTAGTTCAGCCGATCGATAATATTTTAGTTTTGACGAATACTAATTTTTGTTGGACGGCGTCTGAAAATCGCAACAATATATTTTCCATTTCAAGACGGTAGTTCGACCCAGTTCGTTTTTTTGGCTTCAAGGAAAATGTCGGATTGTGGTCCTAATTTTGTTAGTTCAGTCTGCTGTACATAACTATCTGGTTAGCTAATAGCAAGTTTTGTCGGACAAGAAATGCGTTTTACGTTGTGTTTTGGAATTTGTACAAACGTTTTCTTAAGATGTGAAGTATTTTTAACTTAAAATATTTTTTCCATTGCTTTATCTTAAAATAGAATTGAAATATCTTTCAATTAAATCAAAACTTCAAGAGTTTTTAATTGTTGAAGATGTCTGAGTTCTCTTTTGGAAAATACAGCAAGAAGTCGTTTAAAAAAAAAAAAATTACTTAGACTGCTTCCCAGGAGCATTTCACAGAAAAAGTCTCAATAGCAAAAAGCGTTACTATAAAAACAGCGGATGAAAATCAATCTTCACTTTTGCATTTATGTAAGAAAGGGACTGTGGTCCTTATTATTTTTAAAGGTATAAGATGATGAAACTTGTCATTGCACCTTTTTGTGTTCCTTCTATGTCTGTTTTGCCACCGTTGTAAGAAACTGAAGAAGTGAATTTCTGTCAACTATTGTCGCTCGATCGCTAATGTTTTAGTTTTTACGAATATTAATTTCTGTTCGGATGCGCTGCATTACTCTTGTATTGACGCCGATTACTCTTGTAAAAGTTAGAAGCGGCATGTGGTCCTTGTTTTGTTGGTGGGTTCAGATAATAAAACTTTTCTATGTTTTGCCACGGATGTGAGATAACTTAGGAAGTGCATTTCACTCACATAGTTAAGCCCGATCGCTAATGTTATAGATTTGACAAATACCAATAACTTTTGGGCTGTTCATTAACAAAAATTGATTTCTATTGGGCTGCGCCTCAAGGACGAGGCAATATATTTTCCATTCAACGACGGTGCATCGGCCGTGTTCGCTTCTTTTGCTTTGAGGAATGTGCCGGACTGTGGTCCTAATTTTGTTAGTTTTGTCTACTGTTTCATATTAACTTAGTATGTGGTTTGCTAGTAGCCTGTTTCAACAGACAGGAATTGCGTTCAGCGATATGTTTCGGATACCGTACAAAATATATCATGAGATGTTCAGTATTCTTAATTTGAAATATTTTTCCCATCGTTTTGTCATGCACTGGATTTGTAATATCTTTTAATTAAATCAAAATTTCAAACGTTTTTACTGATGAAGATGTCGAAATTTGGAACGCCTCAAAGTCGTCTTTTGAAATTACAGCTTATGATAAATTTTGGGGTGAATTGGCTTGCGTTGCGACAAAGCTCACGGAGCCACACAAAAAAATTACTTCGACGACTTCCCTTGAGCATTTGATAGAAAAGTAGCATAAACCGTTACAATAAAAACAGCAGATGGACACCAATCATCAATTTCGCATCAAGGTAAGAAACGGGCTGTGGTCATTATTTTATTTGAGGTGTCAAATTATTGAACTTGTCTTTGCGCCTTTTTATGTTCATCTATGTTTGTGTTTTCCACGAAAGTAAGATAACAGACGAAGTGCATTTCTGTCACCTTGTTTCGCCCGATCGCCAATGTTTTTGATTTGACGGGTACCAATATCTTTTGGACTGCACCTCAGTGGCGCCGATTGTTTAAGCTTTGTAAATGCTGTTATCGAAAAAGTGTTTTCTATAAAAGGACGAGCGTACGGAACATTACTTGAGATGTTTCTCATTTCAACTTAAAATATTTTTGCCTTAGTTGTGTCACAGAGTGGCTTCAAATGCCTTTAAAAAATCAACTTTAGAAAATAGAGAAATAGCTGCGTTTGGAAAGCCCCAAAGTTTTCGTTGTAAAATTCTGCTTGTGAAGTGAACAAGTTTCTCATTTCAACTTGAAATATTTACCCCAGAGTTTTAATACTGAGAGGCTTTGAATGCCTTTAAGCAAAATAAATTTTAGAAGAATTCTGTATTTGGAAAGCTATAAAGTTTTCGTTCGAAAATACAGCTTGTGTAGAGAACTATTTTAGATTTGAGTTGGGTGTTGTACGTCAAGGTCCTCGGAGTTACCTGAAAATAATTGCATGAACGGCTTCCCTAAACCTCGTCAAAGAAAAAGTTCCAGTAGCACAAACCTTTATCATATAATCAGCGGATTGGCCGTGTCCCTTTCTTTGGCTATAAGATAAGTAACAGACCGTGGTCCTTACAAATTTTAGTTTTGTCAGCTCTGTCATATTTACTTAGTATCTGGTTTTCTAGTAACCCGTTTCGACCGACAGCAGTTGCGTTTTGCGTATTTCCCAATATATTCAGTATATTTAACTTAAAATATTCCTCCCATTGTTTTGTCATAAATTGGATTTGAAATATCTTTTAATAAATTCAAAATTTCAAAAGTTTTGAACTGTTGAAGATGTTCGAGTGTGCATCGCATCTGACTTGTCATTTTAAAATACTTTTTTGTGAACAACTTTGGGTTTGAATTGTCTTTTTGCCTAGTTTCGCCCGATCGCTAATGTTTTAGTTTTAACAAATACCAATTTTTATCTTCTAATAAAATCAAAATTTCAATTTTTCAACTGTAAAGTAAAATGGACTGTTTATTTATAGGAACTTCTATCTTTTGAAAATGTTCAACGTGTTCTAGCAGAGCGTATAGAACATTTCTTGAGATATTTCTCATTTCAACTTAAAATATTTCTCCCTGAGTTGTGTTACAGAGTGACTTAAAAAGCCTTTAAGCGAAATTAACTCTAGAACATGTCGGCGTTTGGTAAGCCTTAAAGGTTTCGTTTGAAAATCCAGCTTGTGAAGTGAACAATTTGAGTTGGTTGTCGTTACGTTAAGGCCCTCGGAGTTACCTGAAAATAATCGCACGAACGGCATACAAAGAGCTTTCCAAAGAATACGTTTCAGCAGAACCATTACTATATGGTCAGCAAATTGGCCGTGTTCATTTCTTTGGCTGTAAGATAAGTAGCATACTGTGGTCCTAATATTTGTTAGTTTTGTCAGCTCAGTCGCATTAACTTAGTACCTGGTTTTCTAATATCCAGTTTCGACCGACATGAGTTCCATTCTTAAGCCATAGCCTTCCCCAGAGCTTCAAAGAAAAAGTTTCAGTAGCATAAACCATTACTATAAAAGCAGTGGATCGGCCATGTTTCTTTCTTTTTCTATAAGGTAAGGTTGAAATACAAAAGTTTGACTGTTGAAGATGTCTGAGTTTGGAACGACTCTCAATTGTCCTTTTGAAAATACAGCTTATGAGAACAACTATGGGTTTGAATCGCTTTTGTTGCGACAAAGCCCACGGAGTGGCATTAGAAAATTACATGACTGCTTTTTTTGGATTTTAGATTCAAGATGAATGTCGTTACGTCAAGGCTCTCGGAGTTACCTGAAAAAAGATTGCATTGGCGGCTTTTCTAGAGCACTGTCAACTGTTTGATACTATCTTAGTGTCTGGTTTTCTAGTAGCCAGTTTCGAACGACAGGAGTTGGCGTTTTACGTTCTGTTTTGAAAAACGTACGTGAAAAAAGTATTTCTTAAGATGTTTAGCAGTTTTAACTTTATTCTTATTTTTTATTTAACTTTTATTTTTCCCATTGTTTTTTATAATGAATTAGATTTGAAATGTCTTATAAAATCGAAATTTCGAAAATTTTTGACTGTTATAAGTGTCTTTGAGTCTGGAACGCTGCTTTTAAAATGCATCTTTTAAACAGAACAAATTTGTGTTTAAATTGGCTTGCGCTGCGACTAAGCCCACACAGTAGCATAAACCGTTATTTCAAAAACAGCGGATGGACACTCATTTTCACTTTCACATTTAGATAAGAGACAGGCGGTGGTCCTTATTTTGTTAAGTGGTTTCAGATGAGAGAAGTTGTCCTAGCACCTTTTTTATGTTCGTTTATGTTTTGCCACGAATGTAAAACACTGAAAAAGTGAATTTCTGTCAACTATTGTCGCTCGATCGCTAATGTTTCAGTTTTGACAAAAACCAATTTCTGTTTGGCTGTGCCTCAGGGGTCCTGATTACCCAAGCTTTGTAAAAGCTTTTGTCAACAATATATTTCCCATTTCAAGACGGCCATATGCTCGGTAAAATAAAAAGTTCATCTGTTTATTTTAGTAAAATGGACTCTGTTTATTTAAGAAACTTCTATCTTTTGAAAATGTTCATCAGGGTTCTAGCCGCGAGTATTGAACATTTCTTGAGATGTTTCTCATTTAAACCTAAAATATTTTTCCATGCTTTGTGTTAAAGAAAATTAACACTAGAACATGTCTGTGTCTGGAAAGCCTTCAAAGTTTCGTTCAGAAACTCAGCTTGTGATGTGAACAATTTAAGATTTCAGTTGGGTGTCGCACGTCAAGGCCATCGGAGTTACCTAAAAACAATTGCAATTACGGCTTCCCGAGGGCATTTCGAAGTAAATGTTTTAGTAGCGTAAACCAAAAATATATGATCCGCAGACTGGCTGTGCTCCTTTCTTTGACTATTAGGTAAGTAAAAGACTGTGGTCCTAATATTTGTTAGTTGTGAAAGCTCTGTCATATTAACTTTGTATCTGGTTTTCTAGTAACCACGTTCGAATGACAGGAGTTGCGATTTGCGTTGTGTTCTGGTAACACGTACAAATTATTTCCAAGATTTTCAGTGTTTTTAACTTAAAATATTTCTTCGATTGTTTTGTCATAAATTGGATTTGAAATATCTTTTAATAAAATTCAAATTTTAAAAGTTTTGAACTGTTGAAGATGCTCGATTTTGGAACGCCTTGTTTGAAAATACAGTTTATGCGAACAACTTTGGGTTTGAATTATCTTGGGTTGAGAGAAGGCCAAGGAGTCGCCCAAAAATTTCCTTAGACGGCTTCCCTGGGGGATTTCAAAAAAAAGAACCAGTAGCAAAAACCATTAATATAAAACCAGCGGATGGACACACATCATAACATTCGCGTAAAGGTAAGCAACAGGATGTGGTCCTTATTTCGTTAGTGGGATCACATAATAGAACTTGTCTATGTTTTGCCACTTCCCTAGAGCTGTGTGAGCTGTTTCATACAACTTAATGTTTGGTTTTCTAGTAGTCTGTTTCGACCGACAGGACTTGCGATTTGCCTTGTGTTTTGGAAAACATACTAAATATTTCCCAAGATGTTCTGTATATCTAATTTAAAATATTTCTCCCGTTGTTTTATAATGCAATGGATTTAAAATAGCTTTTAATAAAACCCTAAATTTCAAAAGTTTTAACTGTTGAATTTGGAACTACCTTCCTGAAATGCAGCTAATGAAGAAAACACTTTGGTTTTGAATTGGCTTGCGCTGCAACAAAGCCCACGGAGTCGCATGGAAAAAAAAATTACTTCGACGTCTTACTAAGATTAGGTCATATGCCATATGCTCGCTAAAACAAAAAGTTCATCTTTATATCTCCGTAAAATGGAATCTGTTTATTTCAAGAAACTGTCATCTTTTGCGGATGTTCATCGCGTTCTGGCCCCGCGTATGGTTCATCTGAATATTTCCGTTGCATGGACGGCTTTCCTAGAGCTTTCCAAAGACACAGTTCAAGTAGCATAAGAACAGCGGATCGACTTTGTTCTTTTCTTTGACTATAAGGTAAACAACAGACTGTATTCCTAATTTTTTTTAGTTTTGTCATCCCTGTCATATTAACATAGTCTCTGGTTGTCTAGTAGACAGTTTCGACCGAGAGGAGTTGCGTTTTGCGTTGTGTTTCGGAAACATATATATATTAAATATTTCTTAGGATATTCAGTATTTTGACTTGAAATATTTCTCTTTTTGTTTTGTTATAAATTGGATTTGAAAGAAAGTTTTTAACTGTTGAAGATGTCTGTATTTGGAACGCCTCTATGTTTTCATTTTAAAATACAGCTTGTAAGACCAACTTCAGGTTTGAATTGGCTTGCGTTGCGACAAATCCCACGGAGTTCCATAAAAAAACAATTCCGCGGCTTCACCTAGTTCGCTCGATTGCTAATGTTGTAGAATTGAAGAATACCAATTTCTGTTGAGCAAGACGGCCATATTCTCGTTAAAATAAAAATTTTCTCTGTATGTTTCAGTAAAAGGGACTCCGTTTATTTCAAGAAAATTCTATATTTTGAATATGTTCATTGAGTTCTGGCCGCGCGTAAGGAACATTTCCTGAGATGTTTTTAATTGCAACTCAAAATATTTATCCCTGAGTTGTGTTACAAAGTAGCTTTAAATGCCTTTAAACAAAATCAACTATAGAACATGTCTGTGTCAAGAAAGAATTAAAGGTTTCGTTTGAAAATCCAGCTTGTGAAGTGAACAATTTAAGATTTGAGTTGAGTGTTGTACGACAACGCCCTCGGAGTTACGTGAAAATAATTGCATAAACGGCTTCTCAAGGGGTCTACAAAGAAAATGTTTCAGTAGCATAAACCATTACTATTTGATCAGCCGATTGGCCGTGTTCCTTTTATTGACTAGAAGGTAAGTAACAGACTGTGGTCCTAATATTTGTTGGTTTTGTCAGCTCTGTCATATTAACTTTATATCTGGTATTCTAGTGACCACTTTCGACCGACATGAGTTGCGTTTTGCGCTGTTTTCTGTAAGCACATAAAAAAATATTTTCCAAGGTATTCTGTATTTTTAACTAAAAATATTTCTCCGATTGTTTTGTCATACAATGGATTCGAAATATCTGTTGATAAAATCAAAATTTCAAAAAAGTTTTTAAAAGTTGACGATGTCTGCGTTGTCCTTTAAAAATACAGCTTAAGACAACAACGTTGAATTATCTTGGGTTGGGAGAAAGCACAAGAAGTCGTTTAAAAAAATTACTTCGACGGCTTTACTAGAGCGTTTTATCAAAAAAGACCGAGCAGAAAAAAACCCTCAATATAAAAACAGCGGATGGACACCCATCATCTCATTCGCGTTAAGGTAAGAAACTGGCGGTGGTCCCTATTTTATTGGTGGGATCAGATTATAGAACTTGTCTATGTTTTGCCACGGATATAAGATAACAGAACAAGTGCATTTCTCTCACCTAGTTTAAGTCTGATGTAATGTTTTGCTTTCAGGTAAGTGTCGGACTGTGGTCCTAATTTTGTTAGTTATGTCTGCTGCTTCATATTAACTAATTATCTGGTTTGCTAGTAGTCAGTTTCGACCGACTAAAAATGCCATTTGCGTTGTGTTTTGGAATCGTACAAAATGTTTCTTAGGATGCTTAGTATTTTTAACTTAAAATATTTTTCCCATGAAGAGAAAAACTTTGGGTTTGGATTGGCTTGCGTTGCGACAAGGCCCTCGGAATCGCATAAAAAAATACTCGACGGCTTCGTTAGAGCTTTTCATAGAAAAATTCCCAGTAGCATAAACTGTTACAATAAATAAGCGGATGGACACCAATCATCATGTTCGCATTAGGTTGGGAAACCGGCTGGAATCCTTATTTAATAGGAGTTATCAGATTTTAGAACTGAACAAGTGCTTTTCTCTCACATATAGTTTAGCCCGATCGCTAACGTTTTAGTTTTGACGAACACTAATTTCTGTTGTTCTGCGCCTCAAAGGCGCGACAATATATTTTCCATTCAAAGACGGTGGATTGACCGTGTTCGTTTCTTTTCCGTGCTGAGCATCTAATATGAAGGTGCCATTTATAACGGCAAAAGAAGCACTTTCGTTGGGAACGAGTTAGGGCAAGGCTTTATCTCGACTTAAACAACAGACAAATTATCACAATGTCTTGGCAACTTTTTATGTTCATCTATGTCTTCGTCTTGCTACGAATGTAAGATAACTGACGAAGTGCATGTCTGTCACCTAGTTTCACCCGATCGCTAATGTTTTAGTTTTGACGAATACCAATTTCTATTTGGCTGCGCCACAGGGGCGTCGATTATCTAATCTTTGTAAAAGCTCTTA
>OZ023144.1:146056-194617 GCA_963675895.2 Styela plicata | reverse complement strand
GAAAAAGATCCAGTAGCACAAACCTTTATCATATAATCAGCGGATTGGGCCGTGTCCCTTTCTTTGGCTATAAGATAAGTAACAGACCGTGGTCCTTACAAATTTTAGTTTTGTCAGCTCTGTCATATTTACTTAGTATCTGGTTTTCTAGTAACCCGTTTCGACCGACAGCAGTTGCGTTTTGCGTTGTGTTCTGGTAATACGTACAAAATATTTCCCAATATATTCAGTATATTTAACTTAAAATATTCCTCCCATTGTTTTGTCATAAATTGGATTTGAAATATCTTTTAATAAATTCAAAATTTCAAAAGTTTTGAACTGTTGAAGATGTTCGAGTGTGGATCGCATCTGACTTGTCATTTTAAAATACTTTTTTGTGAACAACTTTGGGTTTGAATTGTCTTTTTGCCTAGTTTCGCCCGATCGCTAATGTTTTAGTTTTAACAAATACCAATTTTTATCTTCTAATAAAATCAAAATTTCAATTTTTCAACTGTAAAGTAAAATGGACTCTGTTTATTTATAGGAACTTCTATCTTTTGAAAATGTTCAACGTGTTCTAGCAGAGCGTATAGAACATTTCCTGAGATATTTCTCATTTCAACTTAAAATATTTCTCCCTGAGTTGTGTTACAGAGTGACTTAAGAAGCCTTTAAGCGAAATTAACTAAATTAATTAAATAGAACATGTCGGCGTTTGGTAAGCCTTAAAGGTTTCGTTTGAAAATCCAGCTTGTGAAGTGAACAATTTGAGTTGGTTGTCGTTACGTTAAGGCCCTCGGAGTTACCTGAAAATAATCGCACGAACGGCATACAAAGAGCTTTCCAAAGAATACGTTTCAGCAGAACCATTACTATATGGTCAGCAAATTGGCCGTGTTCATTTCTTTGGCTATAAGATAAGTAGCATACTGTGGTCCTAATATTTGTTAGTTTTGTCAGCTCAGTCGCATTAACTTAGTACCTGGTTTTCTAATATCCAGTTTCGACCGACATGAGTTCCATTCTCAAGCCATAGCCTTCCCCAGAGCTTCAAAGAAAAAGTTTCAGTAGCATAAACCATTACTATAAAAGCAGTGGATCGGCCATGTTTCTTTCTTTTTCTATAAGGTAAAGTTGAAATACAAAAGTTTGACTGTTGAAGATGCCTGAGTTTGGAACGACTCTCAATTGTCCTTTGAAAATACAGCTTATGAGAACAACTATGGGTTTGAATCGCTTTTGTTGCGACAAAGCCCACGGAGTGGCATTAGAAAATTACATGGACTGCTTTTTTGGATTTTAGATTCAAGATGAATGTTGTTACGTCAAGGCTCTCGGAGTTACCTGAAAAAAGATTGCATTGGCGGCTTTTCTAGAGCACTGTCAGCTGTTTGATACTATCTTAGTGTCTGGTTTTCTAGTAGCCAGTTTCGAACGACAGGAGTTGGCGTTTTACGTTCTGTTTTGAAAAACGTACGTGAAAAAAGTATTTCTTAAGATGTTTAGCAGTTTTAACTTTATTCTTATTTTATATTTAACTTTTATTTTTCCCATTGTTTTATAATGAATTAGATTTGAAATGTCTTATAAAATCGAAATTTCGAAAATTTTTGACTGTTATAAGTGTCTTTGAGTCTGGAACGCTGCTTTTAAAATGCATCTTTTAAACAGAACAAATTTGTGTTTAAATTGGCTTGCGCTGCGACAAAGCCCACACAGTAGCATAAACCGTTACTTCAAAAACAGCGGATGGATACTCATTTTCACTTTCACATTTAGATAAGAGACAGGCGGTGGTCCTTATTTTGTTAAGTGGTTTCAGATGAGAGAAGTTGTCCTAGCACCTTTTTTATGTTCGTTTATGTTTTGCCACGAATGTAAAACACTGAAAAAGTGAATTTCAGTCAACTATTGTCGCTCGATCGCTAATGTTTCAGTTTTGACGAAAACCAATTTCTGTTTGGCTGTGCCTCAGGGGTCCTGATTACCCAAGCTCTGTAAAAGCTTTTGTCAACGATATATTTCCCATTTCAAGACGGCCATATGCTCGGTAAAATAAAAAGTTCATCTGTTTATTTTAGTAAAATGGACTCTGTTTATTTAAGAAACTTCTATCTTTTGAAAATGTTCATCAGGGTTCTAGCCGCGAGTATTGAACATTTCTTGAGATGTTTCTCATTTAAACCTAAAATATTTTTCTATGCTTTGTGTTAAAGAAAATTAACACTAGAACATGTCTGTGTCTGGAAAGCCTTCAAAGTTTCGTTCAGAAACTTAGCTTGTGATGTGAACAATTTAAGATTTCAGTTGGGTGTCGTACGTCAAGGCCATCGGAGTTACCTAAAAACAATTGCAATTACGGCTTCCCGAGGGCATATCGAAGTAAATGTTTTAGTAGCGTAAACCAAAAATATATGATCCGCAGACTGGCTGTGCTCCTTTCTTTGACTATTAGGTAAGTAAAAGACTGTGGTCCTAATATTTGTTAGTTGTGAAAGCTCTGTCATATTAACTTTGTATCTGGTTTTCTAGTAACCACGTTCGAATGACAGGAGTTGCGTTTTGCGTTGTGTTCTGGTAACACGTACAAATTATTTCCAAGATTTTCAGTGTTTTTAACTTAAAATATTTCTTCCATTGTTTTGTCATAAATTGGATTTGAAATATCTTTTAATAATTTTCAAATTTTAAAAGTTTTGAACTGTTGAAGATGCTCGATTTTGGAACGCCTTGTTTGAAAATACAGTTTATGCGAACAACTTTGGGTTTGAATTATCTTGGGTTGAGAGAAGGCCAAGGAGTCGCCCAAAAATTTCCTTAGACGGCTTCCCTAGGGCATTTCAAAGAAAAAGAACCAGTAGCAAAAACCATTAATATAAAACCAGCGGATGGACACCCATCATAACATTCGCGTAAAGGTAAGCAACAGGATGTGGTCCTTATTTCGTTAGTGGGATCACATAATAGAACTTGTCTATGTTTTGCCACTTCCCTAGAGCTGTGTGAGCTGTTTCATACAACTTAATGTCTGGTTTTCTAGTAGTCTGTTTCGACCGACAGGACTTGCGATTTGCCTTGTGTTTTGGAAAACATACTAAATATTTCCCAAGATGTTCTGTATATCTAATTTAAAATATTTCTCCCGTTGTTTTATAATGCAATGGATTTAAAATAGCTTTTAATAAAAAAGTTTTAACTGTTGAATTTGGAACTACCTTCCTGAAATGCAGCTAATGAAGAAAACACTTTGGTTTTGAATTGGCTTGCGCTGCGACAAAGCCCACGGAGTCGCATGGAAAAAAAATTACTTCGACGGCTTACTAATAGTAGGTCATATGCCATATGCTCGCTAAAACAAAAAGTTCATCTTTATATCTCCGTAAAATGGAATCTGTTTATTTCAAGAAACTGTCATCTTTTGCGGATGTTCATCGCGTTCTGGCCCCGCGTATGGTTCATCTGAATATTTCCGTTGCATGGACGGCTTTCCTAGAGCTTTCCAAAGACACAGTTCAAGTAGCATAAGAACAGCGGATCGACTTTGTTCTTTTCTTTGACTATAAGGTAAACAACAGACTGTATTCCTAATTTTTTTTAGTTTTGTCATCCCTGTCATATTAACATAGTCTCTGGTTGTCTAGTAGACAGTTTCGACCGAGAGGAGTTGCGTTTTGCGTTGTGTTTCGGAAACATATGTTAAATATTTCTTAGGATATTCAGTATTTTGACTTGAAATATTTCTCTTTTTGTTTTGTTATAATTGGATTTGAAAGAAAGTTTTTAACTGTTGAAGATGTCTGTATTTGGAACGCCTCTATGTTTTCATTTTAAAATACAGCTTGTAAGACCAACTTCAGGTTTGAATTGGCTTGCGTTGCGACAAATCCCACGGAGTTCCATAAAAAAACAATTCCGCGGCTTCACCTAGTTCGCTCGATTGCTAATGTTGTAGAATTAAAGAATACCAATTTCTGTTGAGCAAGACGGCCATATTCTCGGTAAAATAAAAATTTTCTCTGTATGTTTCAGTAAAAGGGACTCCGTTTATTTCAAGAAGATTCTATATTTTGAATATGTTCATTGAGTTCTGGCCGCGCGTAAGGAACATTTCCTGAGATGTTTTTAATTGCAACTCAAAATATTTATCCCTGAGTTGTGTTACAAAGTAGCTTTAAATGCCTTTAAACAAAATCAACTATAGAACATGTCTGTGTCAAGAAAGAATTAAAGGTTTCGTTTGAAAATCCAGCTTGTGAAGTGAACAATTTAAGATTTGAGTTGAGTGTTGTACGACAACGCCCTCGGAGTTACGTGAAAATAATTGCATAAACGGCTTCTCAAGGGGTCTACAAAGAAAATGTTTCAGTAGCATAAACCATTACTATTTGATCAGCCGATTGGCCGTGTTCCTTTTATTGACTAGAAGGTAAGTAACAGACTGTGGTCCTAATATTTGTTGGTTTTGTCAGCTCTGTCATATTAACTTTATATCTGGTATTCTAGTGACCACTTTCGACCGACATGAGTTGCGTTTTGCGCTGTTTTCTGTAAGCACATAAAAAAATATTTTCCAAGGTATTCTGTATTTTTAACTAAAAATATTTCTCCGATTGTTTTGTCATACAATGGATTCGAAATATCTGTTGATAAAATCAAAATTTCAAAAGTTTTTAAAAGTTGACGATGTCTGCGTTGTCCTTTAAAAATACAGCTTAAGACAACAACGTTGAATTATCTTGGGTTGGGAGAAAGCACAAGAAGTCGTTTAAAAAAATTACTTCGACGGCTTCACTAGAGCGTTTTATCAAAAAAGACCGAGCAGAAAAAAACCCTCAATATAAAAACAGCGGATGGGCACCCATCATCTCATTCGCGTTAAGGTAAGAAACTGGCGGTGGTCCCTATTTTATTGGTGGGATCAGATGATAGAACTTGTCTATGTTTTGCCACGGATATAAGATAACTGAACAAGTGCATTTCTCTCACCTAGTTTAAGTCTGGTGTAATGTTTTGCTTTCAGGTAAGTGTCGGACTGTGGTCCTAATTTTGCTAGTTATGTCTGCTGCTTCATATTAACTAATTATCTGGTTTGCTAGTAGTCAGTTTCGACCGACTAAAAATGCCTTTTGCGTTGTTTTTTGGAATCGTACAAAATGTTTCTCAGGATGCTTAGTATTTTTAACTTAAAATATTTTTCCCAGGAAAAGAAAAACTTTGGGTTTGGATTGGCTTGCGTTGCGACAAGGCCCTCGGAATCGCATAAAAAAATACTCGACGGCTTCGTTAGAGCTTTTCATAGAAAAATTCCCAGTAGCATAAACTGTTACAATAAATAAGCGGATGGACACCAATCATCATGTTCGCATTAGGTTGGGAAACGGGCTGGAATCCTTATTTAATAGGAGTTATCAGATTTTAGAACTGAACAAGTGCTTTTCTCTCACATATAGTTTAGCCCGATCGCTAACGTTTTAGTTTTGACGAACACTAATTTCTGTTGTTCTGCGCCTCAAAGGCGCGACAATATATTTTCCATTCAAAGACGGTGGATTGACCGTGTTCGTTTCTTTTCCGTGCTGAGCATCTAATATGAGGGTGCCATTTATAACGGCAAAAGAAGCACTTTCGTTGGGAACGAGTTAGGGCAAGGCTTTAACTGACGAAGTGCATGTCTGTCACCTAGTTTCACCCGATCGCTAATGTTTTAGTTTTGACGAATACCAATTTCTGTTTGGCTGCGCCACAGGGGCGTCGATTATCTAATCTTTGTAAAAGCTCTTAGCAACAATTTATTTTCCATTTAAAAGACCGCCATATGCTCGTTAAAAATAAAAAGTTCTCCTGAATGTTTCCGTAAAAACAGGAGTCGAGGTTCGACTGACAGTAGTTGCATTTTGGGTTGTGTTTTGGATATACGTTCAAAGTTCAAAATATTTTTTAAGATGTTCAGTAATCTTCACTTGACATATTTCCCCCATTCTACGTCATCAATTGGATTTGAAATACCTTTTAAAAAAATCCACAATTCTAAAGTTTTAAACTGTTTAAGATGTCTGAGTTTGGAACGTCTCCTGGAAAATGCAGGTTATGGACAAAAAAAATGGGTTTTAATTGGCTTGCGTTTAAACAAAGTCCACGAAGTCGCATAAAAAATTACTTCCGACAGCTTCCCTAGAGCTCTTCAGAGAAACAGTTCCTCTAGCATCAACCATTACTATGAGAACAACGGATCGGCAGTGTCCGTTTCTTATGTCATAAGGTGAGTAACGAACTGTGATTCTAATTTTTTGTCGGCTGTGTCATATTATCTTAGTATTTGGTTTTCTAATAGTCAGTTTCGAGTAAAGAACAAAATATTTCTTAGGATATTCAGTATATTCTAAATTATTTTCTTAATAAATTCACAATTTCGAAGTTTTTTTAAACTATTGAAGATGTCCTAGTTTTGATCGCCTCTGGGTTGTCCTTAAAAAATACAGCTTATGAGAACAACTTTGGGTTATGCGGTTTTAGGCTACCCGTCGTTGATATCGCTGCACCTTACTTACTTGCTCTAAGTTATGCGGTTTTAGGTTATCCGTCATTGATATCGCTGCATCGCACTTGCTTTTTCTAAGTTATGTGGTTTTAGGCTAATCGTCGTTGATATCGTTGCATCATACTTGGTTTTCCAAGTTATGTGGTTTTAGGGTATCCGTCGTTGATATCGCTGCATCGTACTTGCTCGTACTCAGTTATGCGGTTCTAGACTATCCCTCGTTGCATCATACTTGCTCGTTCTTAAGTTTTGCGGTTTTAAGCTATCCGTCGTTGATATCGTTGCAAGTTATGCGGGTTTAGGCTATCCCTCGTTGATATCGTTGCATCATACTTGCTCGTTCATAAGTTATGCGGTTTTAGGCTATCCGTTGTTAATGTCGTTGCATCCGTACTTGCTTGTTCTAAGTTATGCGGTTTCAGGCTATGCGTCGTTGATATCGCTGCATCGTACATACTTGTTGTAAGTTGTGCGGTTTCAGCCTATCCGTCGTTGATATCGCTGCATCGCACTTGCTTGTTCTAAGTTATGCAGTTTTAGGCTATCTGTCGTTGAAATCGCTGCATCGTACCTGCTTTTCTAAGTTATGCGGTTTTAGGCTAACTGTCGTTGTTATCGCTGCATCCTACTTGCTTGTTCTAAGTTATGCGGTTCTAGGCAATCCCGCGTTGATATCGTTGCATCGTACTTGCTCGTTCTTAAGTTGTGCAGTTTTAGGCTATTCCTCGTTGATATCGTTGCATCGTACTTGCTCGTTCTTAAGCTATGCGGTTTTAGGCTATCCGTCGTTGATATCGCTGCATCGTACTTGCTCGTTCTAAAGTTATGCGGTTTTAGGCTATCCGTCGTTGATATCCTTGCATCGTACTTGCTTGTCACAACATTCGCGTTAAGGTAAGAAACGGGCTGTGGTCCTTATTTTATTGGTGCGATCAGATAATGGAACTTATCTACGTTTTGCCACGGACGTAAGATAACTGAAGAAGTGCATTTACCTCACCTTGATTAGCCCCATCGCTAATGTTTTACTTTAGACGAATACTAATTTCTGTTGGGCTGCGCCCTGGGGGCGCGTCATTATACACATCACATTTGCGTTAAGGTTAAGAAACGGGATCTGTTTATTTCTAGAAACTTCTAACTTTCGAAAATGTTCATCGTGTTCTAGCCGCGCCTGTCGGGCCTTTTTTGAGATGTTTCTCATTTCGTCCTAAAATATTCCTTCCTGAGTTGTGTTACAGAGTGACTTAAAATGCCTTTAAGCGAAATCAACTCTAGAACATGTCGGTGTTTGGTAAGCCTTGAAGGTTTCGTTTGAAAATCAAGCTTGCGAAGTGAAAAATTTGAGTTGGGTGTCGTTACGTTAAGATCCTCGGAGTTGCCTGAAAGTAATCGCACGAACGGCATACAAAGAGTTTTCCAAAGAATATGTTTCAGTAGAACCATTAGTATATGGTCAGCGAATTGGCCGTGTTCATTTCTTTGTCTATAATTTAAGTAACATACTGTGGTCCTAATATTTGTTAGTTTTGTCAGCTCAGTCGCATTAACTTAGTATCTGGTTTTCTAGTATCCAGTTTCGATCGACATGAGTTCCATTCTCAACCCATAGCCTTCCCCAGAGCATCAAAGAAAAAGTTTCAGTAGCATAAACCATTACTATAAAAACAGTGGATCGGCCATGTTTCTTTCTTTTGCTATAAGGTAAGGTTGAAATACAAAAGTTTGACTGTTGAAATGTCTGAGTTTGGAACGCCTCTCAATTGTCCTTTGAAAATACAGCTTATGAGAACAACTATGGGTTTGAATCGATTTTGTTGCGACAAAGCCCACGGAGTGGCATTAAAAAATTACTTGGACTGCTTTTTTGAATTTCAGATTCAAGTTGAATGTCGTTACGTCAAGGCTCTCGGAGTTACCTGAAAAAAGATTGCATTGGCGGCTTCCCTAGGCACTGTCAGCTGTTTGATACTAACTTGGTGTCTGGTTTTCTAGTAGCCAGTTTCGACCGACAGGAGTTGCGTTTTACGTTCTGTTTTGAAATTAAAATATTTTTCCCATTGTGTTTTAACGAATTGGATTTGAAATGTCTTATAAAATCAAGATTTCGAAAATTTTTAACTTTTATAAGTGTCTTTGAGTCTGGAACGCTGCTTCTAAAATGCATCTTTTAAACAGAACAAATTTGTGTTTAAATTGGCTTGGGCTGCAACAAAGCCCACACAGTAGCACGAAAAAATTACTTCGAAGACTTCCCTAGAGATTTTCATGGATATACATCCAGTAGCATAAACCGTTACTACAGAAACAGCGGATGGACACTCATTTTCACATTTACATTTAGGTAAGAGGCAGGCGGTGATCCTTATTTTGTTAGTGGTGTTAGATGATAGAAGTTGGTTGTCCTAGCACCTTTTTATGTTTATGTTTTGCCACGAATGTAAAAAACGTATAAAGTGAATTTCTGTCAACTATTGTCGCTCGATCGCTAATGTTTCATTTTTGACGAATACCAATTTCTGTTTGGCTACGCCTCAGGGGTGTGCTGATTACTCAAGCTTTGTAAAAGCTTTTGTCAACGATATATTTTCCATTTCAAGTCGGCCATATGCTCGCTAAAATAAGAAGTTCATCTGTTTATTTTGGTAAAATAGACTCTGTTTATTTAAGAAACTTCTATCTTTTGAAAATATTTATCAGGGTTCTTGCCGCGAGTATTGAACATTTCTTGAGATGTTTCTCATTTTAACCTAAAATATTTTTCCCTGTGTTGTGTTAAAGTGTGAATTTGAATGCCTTCAAAGAAAATCAACACTAGAACATGTCTGTGTCTGGAAAGCCTTTAAAGTTTCGTTTACAAACTCAGCTTGTGATGTGAACAATTTAAGATTTCAGTTGGGTGTCGTACGTCAAGGCCATCGGAGTTCCTAAAAACAATTGCATGGACAGCTTTTCGAGGGCATTTCGAAGAAAATGTTTTAGTAGCATAAACCAAAACTATATGATCAGCAGATTGGCCGTGTTCTTTTCTTTGACTATAAGGTAAGAGACTGTGGTCCTAATATTTGTTAGTTTTGACAGCTCTGTCATATTAACTTTGTATCTGGTTTTCTAGTAACCACTTTCGACCGACAGGAGTTGCGTTTTGCGTTGTGTTATGGTAACAAGTACAAATTATTTCCAAGATTTGAGGGATTTTTATTTAAATTATTTCTACCATTGTTTTGTCATAAACTGAATTTGAAATATCATTTTAAAAAAATATCAAAATTTCAAAAGCTTTTAACTGTTGATGTCCGAGTTCGGAACGCCTCTTGAGCTGCATCGTACTTTCCCGTTCTTAAGTCATGTAGTTTTAGGCAATCCGTCGTTGATATCGTTGCATCGTACTTTCTTGTTCTTAAGTTATTCGGTTTTAGGCTATCCGTCAATGATATCGTTGCATCGTACATGTTCGTTCTCAGTTATACGCATGTCGGGCATTTCTTGAGATGTTTCTCATTTCGACCTAAAATATTTCTCCCTGAGTTGTGTTACAGAGTGAATTAAAATGTCTTTAAGCGAAATTAACTCTAGAAAATGTCGGTGTTTGGTAAGCCTTGAAGGTTTCGTTTGAAAATCCAGCTTGTGAAGTGAACAATTTGAGTTGGGTGTCGTTACGTTAAGGCCCTCGGAGTTGCCTGAAAATAATCGCACGAACGGCATACAAAGAATATTGTTTCAGTAGAACCATTACCATATGGTCAGCAAATTGGCCGTGTTCATTTCTTTGGATATAAGGTAAGTAACATACTGTGGTCCTAATATTTGTTAGTTTTGTCAGCTCAGTCGCATTAACTTAGTATCTGGTTTTCTAGTATCCAGTTTCGACCGACATGAGTTCCATTCTCAAGCCATAGCTTTCCCCAGAGATTCAAAGAAAAAGTTTCAGTAGCATAAACCATTACTATAAAAACAGTGGATCGGCCATGTTTCTTTCTTCTACTATAAGGTAAGGTTGAAATACAAAAGTTTGACTTTTGAAGATGTCTGAGTTTGGAACGCATCTCAATTGTCCTTTATAAATACAGCTTATGAGAGCAACTATGGGTTTGAATCGCTTTTGTTGCGACAAAGCCCACGGTGTGGCATTAAAAAATTACTTGGACTGTTTTTTTTTAGATTCAAGTTGAATGTCGTCACGTCAAGGCTCTCGGAGTTACCTGAAAAAAGATTGCATTGGCGGCTCCCCGAGAGCACTGTCTGCTGTTTGATACTAACTTAGTGTCTGGTTTTCTAGTAGCCAGTTTCGACCGACAGGAGTTGCGTTTTACGTTCTATTTTGAAAAACGTACTAAATATTTCTTAAGATGTTTAGCATTATTAAATTAAAATATTTTTTCCATTGTTTTATAATGAATTGAATTTGAAATGTCTTAAAAGATCAAAATTTCGAAAATTTCTGACTGTTATAAGTGTCTTTGAGTCTGGAACGCTGCTTTTAAAATGCATCTTATAAACAGAACAAATTTGTGTTTAAATTGGCTTGCGCTGCGACAAAGCTTGCATACTTGCGTACTTGCTCGTTCTTGAGTTATGCAGTTTTAGGCTATCCGTCGTTGATATCGCTCCATCGTAATTGCTTGTTCTAAGTTATGCGGTTTTAGGGTATTCGTCATTGGTATCGCTGCATTGTACTTGCTTGTTCTAAGTTATGCGGTTTTAGGCTTTCCGTCGTTTATATCGTAGCATCTTACTTGCTCGTTCTTAAGTTATGCGGTTGTAGGCTATCCATCATTGATATCGTTGCATCGTTCTTGCTCGTTCTTACGTTATGCGGTTTTAGGCTATCCGTCATTGATATCGTTGCATTTTACTTGCTCGTTCTTAAGTTATGCGGTTTTAGGCTATCTGTCGTTGATATTGTTGCATCGTACTTTCTCGTTCTTAAGTTATGCGGTTTTAGGCTATTCGTCGTTGACATCGCTGCATCGTACTTACTTGTTCTAAGTTATGCGGTTTTAGGCTTCCGTCGTTGATATCGCTGCATCGCATTTGCTTGTTCTAAGTTATGCAGTTTTAGGCTATCCGTTGTTGACATCGCTGCATCGTACTTGCTCGTTCTCAGTTATGCGGTTCTGGGCTATCCCTCGTTGATATCGTTGCATTGTATCTGCTCGTTCTCAAGTTACGCGATTTTAGGCTATCTCTCATTGATATCGTTGCATCGTACTTGCTCGTTCTTAAGTTATGCGGTTTTAGGCTATCCGTCGTTGATAACATTGCATCGTGCTTGCTCGTTCTAAGTTATGCGGTTGTAGACTATCCGTCGTTTATATCGCTGCATCGTACTTGCTCGTTCTAAGTTATGCGGTTTTAGTCTATCTCTCTTTGATATCGTTGATTCGTCTTGCTCGTTCTTAAGTTTTGCGGTTTTAGGCTATCCTCGTTGATATCGTTGATTCGTACTTGCTCGTTCTTAAGTTTTGCGGTTTTAGGCTATCCGTCGTTAATATCGCGATGCGAGTGCGATGCAGCGATATCAACGACGCATAGCTTAGAACAAACAAGTACTATGCAACGATGTCAACGACGGATAGCCTAAAACCACATAACTTAGATCAAGCAAGTACGATGCAATGTTATCAACGAGGGATAGCCTAGAACCGCATAACTGAGAACGAGCAAGTACGATGCAACAATATCAACGAGGGATAGCCCAGAACCGCATAACTGAGAACGAGCAAGTACGATGCAGCGATATCCACGACGGATAGTCTAAAACCGCATAACTTAGAACGAGCAAGTGCGATGCAGCGATATCCACGACGGATAGTCTAAAACCGCATAACTTAGAACGAGCAAGTACGATGCAGCGATGTCAACGACAGATAGCCTAAAACCGCATAACTTAGAACAAGCAAGTAGGATGCAGCGATGTCAACAACGGATAGCCTAAAACCGCATAACTTAGAACAAGCAAGTACAATGCAATGTTATCAACGACGGATAGCCTAAAACCGCATAACTTAAGAACGAGCGAGTACGATGCAACGATATCAACGAGGGATAGCCTAGAATCGCATAACTGAGAACGAGCAAGTACGATGCCACAATATCAACGAGGGAACATAGCTAGAACCGCATAACTGCCATAACTGAGAACGAGCAAGTACGATGCAGCGATGTCAACGACGGATAGCCTAAAAATAACTGCATAACTTAGAACAAGCAAGTGCGATGCAGCGATATCCAATTTGAGTTATCGTTAAGTTTTGCGCATTTTATATTGACGACGGATAGCCTAAAACTGCATACCTTAGAACAAGCAAGTACGATGCAGCGATGTCAACGACGGATAGCCTAAAACCGCATAACTTAGAACAAGCAAGTACGACGCAACGACAACGACATCAACGACGGATAGCCTAATTGCTTGTTCTATTCTTATGTTATGCGGTTGTAGGCTATCCGTCGTTGATACCGTTGCATCGTACTTGTTTCATCTTGTGAAGTGAACAATTTGAGTTGAGTGTCGTTACGTTAAGGCCCTCGGAAATATTTTTCGCATTTTATATTGAATTGAATTTGAAATGTCGTAAAGGATCAAAATTTCGAAAATTTTAGACTGTTATAAGTGTCTTTGAGTCTGGAACGCTGCTTTTAAATTGCATCTTATAATCAGAACAAATTTGTGTTTAAATTGGCTTGCGCTGCGACAAAGCCCACACAGTAGCACGAAAAAATTTCTAGTATCCAGTTTCGACCGACATGAGTTCCATTCTCAAGCCATAGCCTTCCCCAGAGATTCAAAGAAAGTTCTAAGTTATGCAGTTTTAGGCTATCCGTTGTTGACATCGCTGCATCGTACTTGCTCGTTCTCAGTTATGCGGTTCTGGGCTATCCCTCGTTGATGTCGTTGCATTGTATCTGCTCGTTCTCAAGTTATGCGGTTTTAGGCTATCTCTCATTGATATCGTCGCATCGTACATGCTCGTTCTCAGTTATGCGGTTCTGGGCTATCCCTCGTTGATATCGTTGCATCGTACTTGCTCGTTCTTAAGTTATGCGGTTTTAGGCTATCCGTCGTTGATAACATTGCATCGTACTTGCTCGTTCTAAGTTATGCGGTTGTAGACTATCCGTCGTTTATATCGCTGCATCGTTCTAAGTTATGTGGTTCCAGTCTACCCCTCGTTGATATCGTTGATTCGTACTTGCTCGTTCTTAAGTTTTGCGGTTTTAGGCTATCCGTCGTTAATATCGCGATGCGAGTGCGATGCAGCGATATCAACGACGCATAGCCTAAAACCGCATAACTTAGAACAAGCAAGTACGATGCAACGATGTCAACGACGGATAGCCTAAAACCACATAACTTAAAACAAGCAAGTACGATGCAATGTTATCAACGAGGGATAGCCTAGAACCGCATAACTGAGAACGAGCAAGTACGATGCAACAATATCAACGAGGGATAGCCTAGAACCGCATAACTGAGAATGAGCAAGTACGATGCAGCGATGTCAACGACGAATAGCCTAAAACCGCATAACTTAGAACAAGCAAGTGCGATGCAGCGATATCCACGACGGATAGACTAAAACCGCATGACTTAGAACAAGCAAGTACGATACAGCGATGTAAGCGACGGATAGCCTAAAACCGCATAACTTAGAACAAGCAAGTACGATGCAACGACATCAACGACGGATAGCTTAATTGCTTGTTCTATGTTATGCGGTTGTAGGCTATCCGTCGTTGATATCGTTGCATCGTACTTGTTTCAGCTTGTGAAGTGAACAATTTGAGTCGGGTGTTGTTACGTTAAGGCCCTCGGAAATATTTTTCCCATTTTATATTGAATTAAATTTGAAATGTCATAAAAGATCAAAATTTCGAAAATTTTTGACTGTTATAAGTGTCTTTGAGTCTGGAAAGCTGCTTTTAAATTGCATCTTATAAACAGAACAAATTTGTGTATAAATTGGCTTGCGCTGCGACAAAGCCGACACAGTAGCACGAAAAAATTACTTCGAAGACTTCCCTAGAGCTTTCCATGGATATATATCCAGTAGCATAAACCGTTACTACAAAAACAGCGATTGGACACTTATTTTCACTTTCACATTTAGATAAGAGGCAGGCGGTGATCCTTATTTTGTTAGTGGTGTAAGATGATAGAAGTTGGTTGTCCTAGCACCTTTTTATGTTTATGTTTTGCCACGAATGTAACAAAAACTTAAAAAGTGAATTTCGGTCAACTATTGTCGCTCGATCGCTAATGTTTCAGTTTTGACGAATATCAATTTCTGTTTGGCTGCGCCTCAGGGGTGCTGATTACTCAAGCTTTGTAAAAGCTTTTGTCAACGATATATTTTCATATTTTCCATTCAAGACGGCCATATGCTCGCTAAAATAAAAAAAGTTCATCTGTTTATTTTGGTAAAATAGAATCTGTTTATTTAAGAAACTTCTATCTTTTGAAAATATTTATCAGGGTTCTAGCCGCGAGTATTGAACATTTCTTGAGATGTTTCTCTATTCAACCTAAAATATTTTTCCCTGCGTTGTGTTAAAGAGTGAATTTGAATGCCTTTAAAGAAAATCAACACTAGAACATGTCTGTGTCTAGAAAGCCTTTAAAGTTTCGTTTACAAACTCAGCTTGTGATGTGAACAATTTAAGGTTTCAGTTGGGTGTCGTACGTCAAGGCCATCGGAGTTCCTAAAAACAATTGCATGGACAGCTTTTCGAGGGCATTTCGAAGAAAATGTTTTAGTAGCATAAACCAAAACTATATGATCAGCAGATTGGCCGTGTTCTTTTCTTTGACTATAAGGTAAGTAAGAGACTGTGGTCCTAATATTTGTTTAGTTTTGACAGCTCTGTCATATTAACTTTGTATCTGGTTTTCCAGTAACCACTTTCGACCGACAGGAGTTGCATTTTGCGTTGTGTTATGGTAACAAGTACAAATTATTTCCAAGATTTGAGGTATTTTTATTCAAATTATTTCTACCATTGTTTTGTCATAAACTGGATTTGAAATATCATTTTATAAAATCAAAATTTCAAAAGTTTTTTTAACTGTTGATGTCCGAGTTCGGAACGCCTCTTGAGCTGCATCGTACTTTCCCGTTCTTAAGTCATGCAGTTTTAGGCAATCCGTCGTTGATATCGTTGCATCGTACTTGGTTGTTCTTAAGTTTTTCGGTTTTAGGCTATCCGTCATTGATATAGTTGCATCGTACTTGTTCGTTCTCAGTTATGCGCATGTAGGGCATTTCTTGAGATGTTTCTCATTTCAACCTAAAATATTTCTCCCTGAGTTGTGTTACAGAGTGAATTAAAATGTCTTTAAGCGAAATTAACTCTAGAAAATGTCGGTGTTTGGTAAGCCTTGAAGGTTTCGTTTGAAAATCCAGCTTGTGAAGTGAACAATTTGAGTTGGGTGTCGTTACGTTAAGGCCCTCGGAGTTGCCTGAAAATAATCGCACGAACGGCATACAAAGAATATTGTTTCACTAGAACCATTACCATATGGTCAGCAAATTGGCCGTGTTCATTTCTTTGGCTATAAGGTAAGTAACATACTGTGGTCCTAATATTTGTTAGTTTTGTCAGCTCAGTCGCATTAACTTAGTATCTGGTTTTCTAGTATCCAGTTTAGACCGACATGAGTTCCATTCTCAAGCCATAGCTTTCCCCAGAGATTCAAAGAAAAAGTTTCAGTAGCATAAACCATTACTATTAAACAGTGGATCGGCCATGTTTCTTTCTTCTGCTATAAGGTAAGGTTGAAATACAAAAGTTTGACTGTTGAAGATGTCTGAGTTTGGAACGCCTTTCAATTGTCCTTTGTAAATACAGCTTATGAGAACAACTATGGGTTTGAATCGCTTTTGTTGCGACAAAGCCCACGGTGTGGCATTAAAAAATTACTTGGACTGCTTTTTTTTTTTAGATTCAAGTTGAATGTCGTCACGTCAAGGCTCTCGGAGTTACCTGAAAAAAGATTGCATTGGCGGCTCCCCGAGAGCACTGTCTGCTGTTTGATACTAACTTAGTGTCTGTTTTTCTAGTAGCCAGTTTCGACCGACAGGAGTTGCGTTTTACGTTCTATTTTGAAAAACGTACTAAATATTTCTTAAGATGTTTAGCATTTTTAAATTAAAATATTTTTTTTCATTGTTTTATAATGAATTGAATTTGAAATGTCTTAAAAGATCAAAATTTCGAAAATTTTTGACTGTTATAAGTGTCTTTGAGTCTGGAACGCTGCTTTTAGGCTATTCGTCGTTGACATCGCTGCATCGTACTTGCTCGTTCTCAGTTATGCGGTTCTGGGCTATCCCTCGTTGATATCGTTGCATTGTATCTGCTCGTTCTCAAGTTATGCGGTTTTAGGCTATCTCTCATTGATATCGTTGCATCGTACTTGCTCGTTCTTAAGTTATGCGGTTTTAGGCTATCCGTCGTTGATAACATTGCATCGTACTTGCTCGTTCTAAGTTATGCGGTTGTAGACTATCCGTCGTTTATATATCGCTGCATCGTACTTGCTCGTTCTAAGTTATGTGGTTCCAGTCTACCCCTCGTTGATATCGTTGATTCGTACTTGCTCGTTCTTAAGTTTTGCGGTTTTAGGCTATCCGTCGTTAATATCGCGATGCGAGTGCGATGCAGCGATATCAACGACGCATAGCCTAAAACCGCATAACTTAGAACAAGCAAGTACGATGCAACGATGTCAAGGACGGATAGCCTAAAAACCACATAACTTAGAACAAGCAAGTACGATGCAATGTTATCAACGAGGGATAGCCTAGAACCGCATAACTGAGAACGAGCAAGTACGATGCAACAATATCAACGAGGGATAGCCTAGAACCGCATAACTGAGAATGAGCAAGTACGATGCAGCGATGTCAACGACGAATAGCCTAAAACCGCATAACTTAGAACAAGCAAGTGCGATGCAGCGATATCCACGACGGATAGCCTAAAACCGCATGACTTAGAACAAGCAAGTACGATGCAGCGATGTAAACGACGGATAGCCTAAAACCGCATAACTTAGAACAAGCAAGTACGATGCAACGACATCAACGACGGATAGCTTAATTGCTTGTTCTATGTTATGCGGTTGTAGGCTATCCGTCGTTGATATCGTTGCATCGTACTTGTTTCAGCTTGTGAAGTGAACAATTTGAGTCGGGTGTTGTTACGTTAAGGCCCTCGGAAATATTTTTCCCATTTTATATTGAATTCGATTTGAAATGTCATAAAAGATCAAAATTTCGAAAATTTTTGACTGTTATAAGTGTCTTTGAGTCTGGAAAGCTGCTTTTAAATTGCATCTTATAAACAGAACAAATTTGTGTATAAATTGGCTTGCGCTGCGACAAAGCCGACACAGTAGCACGAAAAAATTACTTCGAAGACTTCCCTAGAGCTTTCCATGGATATATATCCAGTAGCATAAACCGTTACTACAAAAACAGCGATTGGACACTTATTTTCACTTTCACATTTAGATAAGAGGCAGGCGGTGATCCTTATTTTGTTAGTGGTGTAAGATGATAGAAGTTGGTTGTCCTAGCACCTTTTTATGTTTATGTTTTGCCACGAATGTAAAAAACTTAAAAAGTGAATTTCGGTCAACTATTGTCGCTCGATCGCTAATGTTTCAGTTTTGACGAATATCAATTTCTGTTTGGCTGCGCCTCAGGGGTGCTGATTACTCAAGCTTTGTAAAAGCTTTTGTCAACGATATATTTTCATATTTTCCATTCAAGACGGCCATATGCTCGCTAAAATAAAAAGTTCATCTGTTTATTTTGGTAAAATAGAATCTGTTTATTTAAGAAACTTCTATCTTTTGAAAATATTTATCAGGGTTCTAGGCGCGAGTATTGAACATTTCTTGAGATGTTTCTCTATTCAACCTAAAATATTTTCCCCTGCGTTGTGTTAAAAAGTGAATTTGAATGCCTTTAAAGAAAATCAACACTAGAACATGTCTGTGTCTAGAAAGCCTTTAAAGTTTCGTTTACAAACTCAGCTTGTGATGTGAACAATTTAAGGTTTCAGTTGGGTGTCGTACGTCAAGGCCATCGGAGTTCCTAAAAACAATTGCATGGACAGCTTTTCGAGGGCATTTCGAAGAAAATGTTTTAGTAGCATAAACCAAAACTATATGATCAGCAGATTGGCCGTGTTCTTTTCTTTGACTATAAGGTAAGTAAGAGACTGTGGTCCTAATA
The DNA here is from genome assembly GCA_963675895.2 of Styela plicata. NCBI lineage: Eukaryota > Metazoa > Chordata > Ascidiacea > Stolidobranchia > Styelidae > Styela > Styela plicata. The sequence continues at coordinate 175,846 of OZ023144.1, read as the reverse complement.
TTTGTTAGTTTTGACAGCTCTGTCATATTAACTTTGTATCTGGTTTTCCAGTAACCACTTTCGACCGACAGGAGTTGCATTTTGCGTTGTGTTATGGTAACAAGTACAAATTATTTCCAAGATTTGAGGTATTTTTATTCAAATTATTTCTACCATTGTTTTGTCATAAACTGGATTTGAAATATCATTTTATAAAATCAAAAATTTCAAAAGTTTTTAACTGTTGATGTCCGAGTTCGGAACGCCTCTTGAGCTGCATCGTACTTTCCCGTTCTTAAGTCATGCAGTTTTAGGCAATCCGTCGTTGATATCGTTGCATCGTACTTGGTTGTTCTTAAGTTATTCGGTTTTAGGCTATCCGTCATTGATATCGTTGCATCGTACTTGTTCGTTCTCAGTTATGCGCATGTAGGGCATTTCTTGAGATGTTTCTCATTTCGACCTAAAATATTTCTCCCTGGGTTGTGTTACAGAGTGAATTAAAATGTCTTTAAGCGAAATTAACTCTAGAAAATGTCGGTGTTTGGTAAGCCTTGAAGGTTTCGTTTGAAAATCCAGCTTGTGAAGTGAACAATTTGAGTTGGGTGTCGTTACGTTAAGGCCCTCGGAGTTGCCTGAAAATAATCGCACGAACGGCATACAAAGAATATTGTTTCAGTAGAACCATTACCATATGGTCAGCAAATTGGCCGTGTTCATTTCTTTGGCTATAAGGTAAGTAACATACTGTGGTCCTAATATTTGTTAGTTTTGTCAGCTCAGTCGCATTAACTTAGTATCTGGTTTTCTAGTATCCAGTTTCGACGGCATGAGTTCCATTCTCAAGCCATAGCTTTCCCCAGAGATTCAAAGAAAAAGTTTCAGTAGCATAAACCATTACTATTAAACGGTGGATCGGCCATGTTTCTTTCTTCTGCTATAAGGTAAGGTTGAAATACAAAAGTTTGACTGTTGAAGATGTCTGAGTTTGGAACGCCTTTCAATTGTCCTTTGTAAATACAGCTTATGAGAACAACTATGGGTTTGAATCGCTTTTGTTGCGACAAAGCCCACGGTGTGGCATTAAAAAATTACTTGGACTGCTTTTTTTAGATTCAAGTTGAATGTCGTCACGTCAAGGCTCTCGGAGTTACCTGAAAAATGATTGCATTGGCGGCTCCCCGAGAGCACTGTCTGCTGTTTGATACTAACTTAGTGTCTGTTTTTCTAGTAGCCAGTTTCGACCGACAGGAGTTGCGTTTTACGTTCTATTTTGAAAAACGTACTAAATATTTCTTAAGATGTTTAGCATTTTTAAATTAAAATATTTTTTCCATTGTTTTATAATGAATTGAATTTGAAATGTCTTAAAAGATCAAAATTTCGAAAATTTCTGACTGTTATAAGTGTCTTTGAGTCTGGAACGCTGCTTTTAAAATGCATCTATAAACAGAACAAATTTGTGTTTAAATTGGCTTGCGCTGCGACAAAGCCCACACAGTAGCACGAAAAAATTACTTCGAAGACTTCCCTAGAGAATTTTTCATGGATATATATTCAGAAGCATAAACCGCTAATACAAAAACAGCGGATGGACACTCATTTTCACTTTTACATTGAGATAAGAGACAGGCGGTGGTCCTTATTTTGTTAGTGGTGTCAGATGATAGAAGTTGTCCTGGCACCTTTTTATGTTCGTTTATGTTTTGCCACGAATGTAAAAACTGAAAACGTGAACATCTGTCACCTATTGTCGCTCGATCGCTAATGTTTCAGTCTTTTGACGAATAACAATTTCTGTTTGGCTGCGCCTCAGTGGGGCTGATTACTCAAGCTTTGTAAAAGCTTTTGTCAACGATATATTTTCCATTTCAAGTCGGCCATATGCTCGCTAAAATAAAAAGGTCATCTGTTTATTTCAGTTAAATGGACTCTGTTTATTTAAGAAACTTCTATCTTTTGAAAATGTTCATCAAGTTCTATTTCAACCTAAAATATTTTTCCATGCGTTGTGTTAAAGAGTGAATTTGAATGCCTTTAAAGAAAATCAACACTAGAACATGTCTGTGTCTGGAAAGCCTTTAAAGTTTCGCTTACAAACTCAGCTTGTGATGTGTGCAATTTAAGATTTCAGTTGGGTGTCGTACGTCAAGGCCATCGGAGTTACCTAAAAATAATTGCATGGACGGCTTCCTGAGGGCATTTCGAAGAAAATGTTTTTGTAGCATAAACCAAAACTATATGATCAGCAGATTGGCCGTGTTCCTTTCTATAACTACAATGTACAGCTCTGTCATATTAAGTTTGTATCTGGTTTTCTAGTAACCACTTTCGACCGACAGGAATCGCGTTTTGCGTTGTGTTCTTGGAACAAGTACAAATTATTTCCAAGATTTTCAGCATTTTCATTTAAATTATTTCTCCCATTGTTTTGTCATAAACTGGATTTGAAATATCTTTTTATAAAATCAAAATTTCAAAAGTTTTTAACTGTTGATGTTCGAGTTCGGAACGCTTTTTGAGCTGCATCGTACTTGCTCGTTCTTAAGTTATACAGATTTAGGCTATCCGTCGTTGATATCGCTACATAATACTTGCTAGTTCTAAGTTATGCGGTTTTAGGCTAATCCTCGTTGATATCGTTGCATTGTACTTGCTCGTTCTTGAGTTATGCAGTTTTAGGCTATCCGTCGTAATTGCTTGTTCTAAGTTATGCGGTTTTAGGCTATTCGTCATTGGTATCGCTGCATTGTACTTGCTTGTTCTAAGTTATGCGGTTTTAGGCTTTCCGTCGTTTATATCGTAGCATCATACTTGCTCCATCTTAAGTTATGCGGTTGTAGGCTATCCATCATTGATATCGTTGCATCGTTCTTGCTCGTTCTTACGTTATGCGGTTTTAGGCTATCCGTCGTTTATATATCGTTGCATCGTACTTGCTCGTTCTTAAGTTATGCGGTTTTAGGCTATCCGTCGTTGATATTGTTGCATCGTACTTTCTCGTTCTTAAGTTATGCGGTTTTAGGCTATCAGTCGTTGACATCGCTGCATCGTACTTACTTGTTCTAAGTTATGCGGTTTTAGGCTTCCGTCGTTGATATCGCTGCATCGCAATTGCTTGTTCTAAGTTATGCAGTTTTAGGCTATCCGTTGTTGACATCGCTGCATCGTACTTGCTCGTTCTCAGTTATGCGGTTCTGGGCTATCCCTCGTTGATATCGTTGCATTGTATCTGCTCGTTCTCAAGTTATGCGGTTTTAGGCTATCTCTCATTGATATCGTTGCATCGTACTTGCTCGTTCTTAAGTTATGCGGTTTTAGGCTATCCGTCGTTGATAACATTGCATCGTACTTGCTCGTTCTAAGTTATGCGGTTGTAGACTATCCGTCGTTTATATCGCTGCATCGTACTTGCTCGTTCTAAGTTATGTGGTTCCAGTCTACCCCTCGTTGATATCGTTGATTCGTACTTGCTCGTTCTTAAGTTTTGCGGTTTTAGGCTATCCGTCGTTAATATCGCGATGCGAGTGCGATGCAGCGATATCAACGACGCATAGCCTAAAACCGCATAACTTAGAACAAGCAAGTACGATGCAACGATGTCAACGACGGATAGCCTAAAACCACATAACTTAGAACAAGCAAGTACGATGCAATGTTATCAACGAGGGATAGCCTAGAACCGCATAACTGAGAACGAGCAAGTACGATGCAACAATATCAACGAGGGATAGCCTAGAACCGCATAACTGAGAATGATCAAGTACGATGCAGCGATGTCAACGACGAATAGCCTACAACCGCATAACTTAGAACAAGCAAGTGCGATGCAGCGATATCCACGACGGATAGCCTAAAACCGCATGACTTAGAACAAGCAAGTACGATGCAGCGATGTAAACGACGGATAGCCTAAAACCGCATAACTTAGAACAAGCAAGTACGATGCAACGACATCAACGACGGATAGCTTAATTGCTTGTTCTATGTTTTGCGGTTGTAGGCTATCCGTCGTTGACATCGTTGCATCGTACTTGTTTCAGCTTGTGAAGTGAACAATTTGAGTCGGGTGTTGTTACGTTAAGGCCCTCGGAAATATTTTTCCCATTTTATATTGAATTGGATTTGAAATGTCATAAAAGATCAAAATTTCGAAAATTTTTGACTGTTATAAGTGTATTTGAGTCTGGAAAGCTGCTTTTAAATTGCATCTTATAAACAGAACAAATTTGTGTATAAATTGGCTTGCGCTGCGACAAAGCCGACACAGTAGCACGAAAAAATTACTTCGAAGACTTCCCTAGAGCTTTCCATGGATATATATCCAGTAGCATAAACCGTTACTACAAAAACAGCGATTGGACACTTATTTTCACTTTCACATTTAGATAAGAGGCAGGCGGTGATCCTTATTTTGTTAGTGGTGTAAGATGATAGAAGTTGGTTGTAATAGCACCTTTTTATGTTTATGTTTTGCCACGAATGTAACAAACTTAAAAGTGAATTTCGGTCAACTATTGTCGCTCGATCGCTAATGTTTCAGTTTTGACGAATATCAATTTCTGTTTGGCTGCGCCTCAGGGGTGCTGATTACTCAAGCTTTGTAAAAGCTTTTGTCAACGATATATTTTCATATTCTCCATTCGAGACGGCCATATGCTCGCTAAAATAAAAAGTTCATCTGTTTATTTTGGTAAAATAGAATCTGTTTATTTAAGAAACTTCTATCTTTTGAAAATTTTTATCAGGGTTCTAGCCGCGAGTATTGAACATTTCTTGAGATGTTTCTCTATTCAACCTAAAATATTTTCCCCTGCGTTGTGTTAAAGAGTGAATTTGAATGCCTTTAAAGAAAATCAACACTAGAACATGTCTGTGTCTAGAAAGCCTTTAAAGTTTCGTTTACAAACTCAGCTTGTGATGTGAACAATTTAAGGTTTCAGTTGGGTGTCGTACGTCAAGGCCATCGGAGTTCCTAAAAACAATTGCATGGACAGCTTTTCGAGGGCATTTCGAAGAAAATGTTTTAGTAGCATAAACCAAAACTATATGATCAGCAGCTTGGCCGTGTTCTTTTCTTTGACTATAAGGTAAGTAAGAGACTGTGGTCCTAATATTTGTTAGTTTTGACAGCTCTGTCATATTAACTTTGTATCTGGTTTTCCAGTAACCACTTTCGACCGACAGGAGTTGCATTTTGCGTTGTGTTATGGTAACAAGTACAAATTATTTCCAAGATTTGAGGTATTTTTATTCAAATTATTTCTACCATTGTTTTGTCATAAACTGGATTTGAAATATCATTTTATAAAATCAAAATTTCAAAAGTTTTTAACTGTTGATGTCCGAGTTCGGAACGCCTCTTGAGCTGCATCGTACTTTCCCGTTCTTAAGTCATGCAGTTTTAGGCAATCCGTCGTTGATATCGTTGCATCGTACTTGGTTGTTCTTAAGTTATTCGGTTTTAGGCTATCCGTCATTGATATCGTTGCATCGTACTTGTTCGTTCTCAGTTATGCGCATGCAGGGCATTTCTTGAGATGTTTCTCATTTCGACCTAAAATATTTCTCCCTGAGTTGTGTTACAGAGTGAATTAAAATGTCTTTAAGCGAAATTAACTCTAGAAAATGTCGGTGTTTGGTAAGCCTTGAAGGTTTCGTTTGAAAATCCAGCTTGTGAAGTGAACAATTTGAGTTGGGTGTCGTTACGTTAAGGCCCTCGGAGTTGTCTGAAAATAATCGCACGAACGGCATACAAAGAATATTGTTTCAGTAGAACCATTACCCTATGGTCAGCAAATTGGCCGTGTTCATTTCTTTGGCTATAAGGTAAGTAACATACTGTGGTCCTAATATTTGTTAGTTTTGTCAGCTCAGTCGCATTAACTTAGTATCTGGTTTTCTAGTATCCAGTTTCGACCGACATGAGTTCCATTCTCAAGCCATAGCTTTCCCCAGAGATTCAAAGAAAAAGTTTCAGTAGCATAAACCATTACTATTAAACAGTGGATCGGCCATGTTTCTTTCTTCTGCTATAAGGTAAGGTTGAAATACAAAAGTTTGACTGTTGAAGATGTCTGAGTTTGGAACGCCTTTCAATTGTCCTTTGTAAATACAGCTTATGAGAACAACTATGGGTTTGAATCGCTTTTGTTGCGACAAAGCCCACGGTGTGGCATTAAAAAATTACTTGGACTGCTTTTTTTAGATTCAAGTTGAATGTCGTCACGTCAAGGCTCTCGGAGTTACCTGAAAAAAGATTGCATTGGCGGCTCCCCGAGAGCACTGTCTGCTGTTTGATACTAACTTAGTGTCTGTTTTTCTAGTAGCCAGTTTCGACCGACAGGAGTTGCGTTTTACGTTCTATTTTGAAAAACGTACTAAATATTTCTTAAGATGTTTAGCATTTTTAAATTAAAATATTTTTTCCATTGTTTTATAATGAATTGAATTTGAAATGTCTTAAAAGATCAAAATTTCAAAAATTTCTGAGTGTTATAAGTGTCTTTGAGTCTGGAACGCTGCTTTTAGGCTATTCGTCGTTGACATCGCTGCATCGTACTTGCTCGTTCTCAGTTATGCAGTTCTGTGCTATCCCTCGTTGATATCGTTGCATTGTATCTGCTCGTTCTCAAGTTATGCGGTTTTAGGCTATCTCTCATTGATATCGTTGCATCGTACTTGCTCGTTCTTAAGTTATGCGGTTTTAGGCTATCAGTCATTGACATCGCTGCATCGTACTTACTTGTTCTAAGTTATGCGGTTTTAGGCTTCAGTCGTTGATATCGCTGCATCGCAATTGCTTGTTCTAAGTTATGCAGTTTTAGGCTATCCGTTGTTGACATCGCTGCATCGTCCTTGCTCGTTCTCAGTTATGCGGTTCTGTGCTATCCCTCGTTGATATCGTTGCATTGTATCTGCTCGTTCTCAAGTTATGCGGTTTTAGGCTATCTCTCATTGATATCGTTGCATCGTACTTGCTCGTTCTTATGTTATGCGGTTTTAGGCTATCCGTCGTTGATAACATTGCATCGTACTTGCTCGTTCAAAGTTATGCGGTTGTAGACTATCCGTCGTTTATATCGCTGCATCGTACTTGCTCGTTCTATGTTATGTGGTTCCAGTCTACCCCTCGTTGATATCGTTGATTCGTACTTGCTCGTTCTTAAGTTTTGCGGTTTTAGGCTATCCGTCGTTAATATCGCGATGCGAGTGCGATGCAGCGATATCAACGACGCATAGCCTAAAACCGCATAACTTAGAACAAGCAAGTACGATGCAACGATGTCAACGACGGATAGCCTAAAACTACATAACTTAGAACAAGCAAGTACGATGCAATATTATCAACGAGGGATAGCCTAGAACCGCATAACTGAGAACGAGCAAGTACGATGCAACAATATCAACGAGGGATAGCCTAGAACCGCATAACTGAGAATGAGCAAGTACGATGCAGCGATGTCAACGACGAATAGCCTAAAACCGCATAACTTAGAACAAGCAAGTGCGATGCAGCGATATCCACGACGGATAGCCTAAAACCGCATGACTTAGAACAAGCAAGTACGATGCAGCGATGTAAACGACGGATAGCCTAAAACCGCATAACTTAGAACAAGCAAGTACGATGCAACGACATCAACGACGGATAGCTTAATTGCTTGTTCTATGTTATGCGGTTGTAGGCTATCCGTCGTTGATATCGTTGCATCGTACTTGTTTCAGCTTGTGAAGTGAACAATTTGAGTCGGGTGTTGTTACGTTAAGGCCCTCGGAAATATTTTTCCCATTTTATATTGAATTGGATTTGAAATGTCATAAAAGATCAAAATTTCGAAAATTTTTGACTGTTATAAGTGTCTTTGAGTCTGGAAAGCTGCTTTTAAATTGCATCTTATAAACAGAACAAATTTGTGTTTAAATTGGCTTGCGCTGCGACAAAGCCCACACAGTAGCACGAAAAAATTACTTCGAAGACTTCCCTAGAGAATTTTTCATGGATATATATTCAGAAGCATAAACCGCTAATACAAAAACAGCGGATGGACACTCATTTTCACTTTTACATTGAGATAAGAGACAGGCGGTGGTCCTTATTTTGTTAGTGGTGTCAGATGTTAGAAGTTGTCCTGGCACCTTTTTATGTTCGTTTATGTTTTGCCACGAATGTAAAAATTGAAAACGTGAACTTCTGTCACCTATTGTCGCTCGATCGCTAATCTTTCAGTCTTTTAACGAATAACAATTTCTGTTTGGCTGCGCCTCAGTGGGGCTGATTACTCAAGCTTTGTAAAAGCTTTTGTCAACGATATATTTTCCATTTCAAGTCGGCCATATGCTCGCTAAAATAAAAAGTTCATCTGTTTATTTCAGTAAAATGGACTCTGTTTATTTAAGAAACTTCTATCTTTTGAAAATGTTCATCAGGGTTCTATTTCAACCTAAAATATTTTTCCATGCGTTGTGTTAAAGAGTGAATTTGAATGCCTTTAAAGAAAATCAACACTAGAACATGTCTGTGTCTGGAAAGCCTTTAAAGTTTCGCTTACAAACTCAGCTTGTGATGTGTGCAATTTAAGATTTCAGTTGGGTGTCGTACGTCAAGGCCATCGGAGTTACCTAAAAATAATTGCATGGACGGCTTCCTGAGGGCATTTCGAAGAAAATGTTTTTGTAGCATAAACCAAAACTATATGATCAGCAGATTGGCCGTGTTCCTTTCTATAACTACAATGTACAGCTCTGTCATATTAACTTTGTATCTGGTTTTCTAGTAACCACTTTCGACCGACAGGAATCGCGTTTTGCGTTGTGTTCTTGGAACAAGTACAAATTATTTCCAAGATTTTCAGCATTTTCATTTAAATTATTTCTCCCATTTTTTTTGTCATAAACTGGATTTGAAATATCTTTTTATAAAATCAAAATTTCAAAAGTTTTTAACTGTTGATGTTCGAGTTCGGAACGCTTTTTGAGCTGCATCGTACTTGCTCGTTCTTAAGTTATGCAGTTTTAGGCTATCCGTCGTTGATATCGCTACATAATACTTGCTAGTTCTAAGTTATGCGGTTTTTAGGCTAATCCTCGTTGATATCGTTGCATTGTACTTGCTCGTTCTTTTAGATCCGTTATGCAGTTTTAGGCTTTCCCGTCGTTTATATCGTAGCATCATACTTGCTCCATCTTAAGTTATGCGGTTGTAGGCTATCCATCATTGATATCGTTGCATCGTTCTTGCTCGTTTCTTACGTTATGCGGTTTTAGGCTATCCGTCGTTTATATCGTTGCATCGTACTTGCTCGTTCTTAAGTTATGCGGTTTTAGTTTAGGCTATCCGTCGTTGATATTGTTGCATCGTATCTTTCTTGTCGTTCTTAAGTTATGCGGTTTTAGGCTATCAGTCGTTGACATCGCTGCATCGTACTTACTTGTTCTAAGTTATACGGTTTTAGGCTTCCGTCGTTGATATCGCTGCATCGCAATTGCTTGTTCCAAGTTATGCAGTTTTAGGCTATCCGTTGTTTACAAACTCAGCTTGTGATGTGAACAATTTAAGGTTTCAGTTGGGTGTCGTACGTCAAGGCCACCGGGGTTCCTAAAAACAATTGCATGGACAGCTTTTCGAGGGCATTTCGAAGAAAATGTTTTAGTAGCATAAACCAAAACTATATGATCAGCAGATTGGCCGTGTTCTTTTCTTTGACTATAAGGTAAGTAAGAGACTGTGGTCCTAATATTTGTTAGTTTTGACAGCTCTGTCATATTAACTTTGTATCTGGTTTTCCAGTAACCACTTTCGACCGACAGGAGTTGCATTTTGCGTTGTGTTATGGTACAAGTACAAATTATTTCCAAGATTTGAGGTATTTTTATTCAAATTATTTCTACCATTGTTTTGTCATAAACTGGATTTGAAATATCATTTTATAAAATCAAAATTTCAAAAGTTTTGAACTGTTGATGTCCGAGTTCGGAACGCCTCTTGAGCTGCATCGTACTTTCCCGTTCTTAAGTCATGCAGTTTTAGGCAATCCGTCGTTGATATCGTTGCATCGTACTTGGTTGTTCTTAAGTTATTCGGTTTTAGGCTATCCGTCATTGATATCGTTGCATCGTACTTGTTCGTTCTCAGTTATGCGCATGTAGGGCATTTCTTGAGATGTTTTTCATTTCGACCTAAAATATTTCTCCCTGAGTTGTGTTACAGAGTGAATTGAAATGTCTTTAAGCGAAATTAACTCTAGAAAATGTCGGTGTTTGGTAAGCCTTGAAGGTTTCGTTTGAAAATCCAGCTTGTGAAGTGAACAATTTGAGTTGGGTGTCGTTACGTTAAGGCCCTCGGAGTTGCCTGAAAATAATCGCACGAACGGCATACAAAGAATATTGTTTCAGTAGAACCATTACCATATGGTCAGCAAATTGGCCGTGTTCATTTCTTTGGCTGTAAGGTAAGTAACATACTGTGGTCCTAATATTTGTTAGTTTTGTCAGCTCAGTCGCATTAACTTAGTATCTGGTTTTCTAGTATCCAGTTTCGACCGACATGAGTTCCATTCTCAAGCCATAGCTTTCCCCAGAGATTCAAAGAAAAAGTTTCAGTAGCATAAACCATTACTATTAAACAGTGGATCGGCCATGTTTCTTTCTTCTGCTATAAGGTAAGGTTGAAATACAAAAGTTTGACTGTTGAAGATGTCTGAGTTTGGAACGCCTTTCAATTGTCCTTTGTAAATACAGCGTATGAGAACAACTATGGGTTTGAATCGCTTTTGTTGCGACAAAGCCCACGGTGTGGCATTAAAAAATTACTTGGACTGCTTTTTTTAGATTCAAGTTGAATGTCGTCACGTCAAGGCTCTCGGAGTTACCTGAAATAAGATTGCATTGGCGGCTCCCCGAGAGCACTGTCTGCTGTTTGATACTAACTTAGTGTCTGTTTTTCTAGTAGCCAGTTTCGACCGACAGGAGTTGCGTTTTACGTTCTATTTTGAAAACCGTACTGAATATTTCTTAAGATGTTTAGCATTTTTAAATTAAAATATTTTTTCCATTATTTTATAATGAATTGAATTTGAAATGTCTTAAAAGATCAAAATTTCGAAAATTTCTGACTGTTATAAGTGTCTTTGAGTCTGGAACGCTGCTTTTAGGCTATTCGTCGTTGACATCGCTGCATCGTACTTGCTCGTTCTCAGTTATGCGGTTCTGGGCTATCCCTCGCTGATATCGTTGCATTGTATCTGCTCGTTCTCAAGTTATGCGGTTTTAGGCTATCTCTCATTGATATCGTTGCATCGTACTTGCTCGTTCTTAAGTTATGCGGTTTTAGGCTATCCGTCGTTGATAACATTGCATCGTACTTGCTCGTTCTAAGTTATGCGGTTGTAGACTATCCGTCGTTTATATCGCTGCATCGTACTTGCTCGTTCTAAGTTATGTGGTTCCAGTCTACCCCTCGTTGATATCGTTGATTCGTACTTGCTCGTTCTTAAGTTTTGCGGTTTTAGGCTATCCGTAGTTAATATCGCGATGCGAGTGCGATGCAGCGATATCAACGACGCATAGCCTAAAACCGCATAACTTAGAACAAGCAAGTACGATGCAACGATGTCAACGACGGATAGCCTAAGACTACATAACTTAGAACAAGCAAGTACGATGCAATGTTATCAACGAGGGATAGCCTAGAACCGCATAACTGAGAACGAGCAAGTACGATGCAACAATATCAACGAGGGATAGCCTAGAACCGCATAACTGAGAATGAGCAAGTACGATGCAGCGATGTCAAACGACGAATAGCCTAAAACCGCATAACTTAGAACAAGCAAGTGCGATGCAGCGATATCAACGACGGATAGCCTAAAACCGCATGACTTAGAACAAGCAAGTACGATGCAGCGATGTAAACGACGGATAGCCTAAAACCGCATAACTTAGAACAAGCAAGTACGATGCAATGTTATCAACGAGGGATAGCCTAGAACCGCATAACTGAGAACGAGCAAGTACGATGCAACAATATCAACGAGGGATAGCCTAGAACCGCATAACTGAGAATGAGCAAGTACGATGCAGCGATGTCAACGACGAATAGCCTAAAACCGCATAACTTAGAACAAGCAAGTGCGATGCAGCGATATCCACGACGGATAGCCTAAAACCGCATGACTTAGAACAAGCAAGTACGATGCAGCGATGTAAACGACGGATAGCCTAAAACCGCATAACTTAGAACAATCAAGTACGATGCAACGACATCAACGACGGATAGCTTAATTGCTTGTTCTATGTTATGCGGTTGTAGGCTATCCGTCGTTGATATCGTTGCATCGTACTTGTTTCAGCTTGTGAAGTGAACAATTTGAGTCGGGTGTTGTTACGTTAAGGCCCTCGGAAATATTTTTTTTTTCATTTTATATTGAATTGGATTTGAAATGTCATAAAAGATCAAAATTTCGAAAATTTTTGACTGTTATAAGTGTCTTTGAGTCTGGAAAGCTGCTTTTAAATTGCATCTTATAAACAGAACAAATTTGTGTATAAATTGGCTTGCGCTGCGACAAAGCCGACACAGTAGCACGAAAAAATTACTTCGAAGACTTCCCTAGAGCTTTCCATGGATATATATCCCAGTAGCATAAACCGTTACTACAAAAAAACAGCGATTGGACACTTATTTTCACTTTCACATTTAGATAAGAGGCGGGCGGTGATCCTTATTTTGTTAGTGGTGTAAGATGATAGAAGTTGGTTGTCCTAGCACCTTTTTATGTTTATGTTTTGCCACGAATGTAAAAAACTTAAAAAGTGAATTTCGGTCAACTATTGTCGCTCGATCGCTAATGTTTCAGTTTTAACGAATATCAATTTCTGTTTGGCTGCGCCTCAGGGGTGCTGATTACTCAAGCTTTGTAAAAGCTTTTGTCAACGATATATTTTCATATTTTCCATTCAAGACGGCCATATGCTCGCTAAAATAAAAAGTTCATCTGTTTATTTTGGTAAAATAGAATCTGTTTATTTAAGAAACTTCTATCTTTTGAAAATATTTATCAGGGTTCTAGCCGCGAGTATTGAACATTTCTTGAGATGTTTCTCTATTCAACCTAAAATATTTTCCCCTGCGTTGTGTTAAAGAGTAAAATGTTTTAGTAGCATAAACCAAAACTATATGATCAGCAGATTGGCCGTTTTCTTTTCTTTGACTATAAGGTAAGTAAGAGACTGTGGTCCTAATATTTGTTAGTTTTGACAGCTCTGTCGTATTAACTTTGTATCTGGTTTTCCAGTAACCACTTTCGACCGACAGGAGTTGCATTTTGCGTTGTGTTATGGTAACAAGTACAAATTATTTCCAAGATTTGAGGTATTTTTATTCAAATTATTTCTACCATTGTTTCGTCATAAACTGGATTTGAAATATCATTTTATAAAATAAATATTTCAAAAGTTTTTAACTGTTGATGTCCGAGTTCGGAACGCCTCTTGAGCTGCATCGTACTTTCCCGTTCTTAAGTCATGCAGTTTTAGGCAATCCGTCGTTGATATCGTTGCATCGTACTTGGTTGTTCTTAAGTTATTCGGTTTTAGGCTATCCGTCATTGATATCGTTGCATCGTACTTGTTCGTTCTCAGTTATGCGCATGTAGGGCATTTCTTGAGATGTTTCTCATTTCGACCTAAAATATTTCTCCCTGAGTTGTGTTACAGAGTGAATTAAAATGTCTTTAAGCGAAATTAACTCTAGAAAATGTCGGTGTTTGGTAAGCCTTGAAGGTTTCGTTTGAAAATCCAGCTTGTGAAGTGAACAATTTGAGTTGGGTGTCGTTACGTTAAGGCCCTCGGAGTTGCCTGAAAATAATCGCACGAACGGCATACAAAGAATATTGTTTCAGTAGAACCATTACCATATGGTCAGCAAATTGGCCGTGTTCATTTCTTTGGCTATAAGGTAAGTAACATACTGTGGTCCTAATATTTGTTAGTTTTTGTCAGCTCAGTCGCATTAACTTAGTATCTGGTTTTCTAGTATCCAGTTTCGACCGACATGAGTTCCATTCTCAAGCCATAGCTTTCCCCAGAGATTCAAAGAAAAAGTTTCAGTAGTAGCATAAACCATTACTATTAAACGGTGGATCGGCCATGTTTCTTTCTTCTGCTATAAGGTAAGGTTGAAATACAAAAGTTTGACTGTTGAAGATGTCTGAGTTTGGAACGCCTTTCAATTGCCCTTTGTAAATACAGCTTATGAGAACAACTATGGGTTTGAATCGCTTTTGTTGCGACAAAGCCCACGGTGTGGCATTAAAAAATTACTTGGACTGCTTTTTTTAGATTCAAGTTGAATGTCGTCACGTCAAGGCTCTCGGAGTTACCTGAAAAAATGATTGCATTGGCGGCTCCCCGAGAGCACTGTCTGCTGTTTGATACTAACTTAGTGTCTGTTTTTCTAGTAGCCAGTTTCGACCGACAGGAGTTGCGTTTTACGTTCTATTTTGAAAAAAACGTACTAAATATTACTTAAGATGTTTAGCATTTTTAAATTAAAATATTTTTTCCATTGTTTTATAATGAATTGAATTTGAAATGTCTTAAAAGATCAAAATTTCGAAAATTTCTGACTGTTATAAGTGTCTTTGAGTCTGGAACGCTGCTTTTAAAATGCATCTATAAACAGAACAAATTTGTGTTTAAATTTGGCTTGCGCTGCGACAAAGCCCACACAGTAGCACGAAAAAATTACTTCGAAGACTTCCCTAGAGAATTTTTCATGGATATATATTCAGAAGCATAAACCGCTAATACAAAAACAGCGGATGGACACTCATTTTCACTTTTACATTTAGATAAGAGACAGGCGGTGGTCCTTATTTTGTTAGTGGTTTCAGATGATAGAAGTTGTCCTGGCACCTTTTTATGTTCGTTTATGTTTTGCCACGAATGTAAAAAACTGAAAACGTGGACTTCTGTCACTTATTGTCGCTCGATCGCTAATGTTTCAGTTTTGACGAATAACAATTTCTGTTTGGCTGCGCCTCAGTGGGACTGATTACTCAAGCTTTGTAAAAGCTTTTGTCAACGATATATTTTCCATTTCAAGTCGGCCATATGCTCGCTAAAATAAAAAGTTCATCTGTTTATTTCAGTAAAATGGACTCTGTTTATTTAAGAAACTTCTATCTTTTGAAAATGTTCATCAGGGTTCTATTTCAACCTAAAATATTTTTCCATGCGTTGTGTTAAAGAGTGAATTTGAATGCCTTTAAAGAAAATCAACACTAGAACATGTCTGTGTCTGGAAAGCCTTTAAAGTTTCGCTTACAAACTCAGCTTGTGATGTGTGCAATTTAAGATTTCAGTTGGGTGTCGTACGTCAAGGCCATCGGAGTTACCTAAAAATAATTGCATGGACGGCTTCCTGAGGGCATTTCGAAGAAAATGTTTTTGTAGCATAAACCAAAACTATATGATCAGCAGATTGGCCGTGTTCCTTTCTATATAACTACAATGTACAGCTCTGTCATATTAACTTTGTATCTGGTTTTTCTAGTAACCACTTTCGACCGACAGGAATCGCGTTTTGCGTTGTGTTCTTGGAACAAGTACAAATTATTTCCAAGATTTTCAGCATTTTCATTTAAATTATTTCTCCCATTGTTTTGTCATAAACTGGATTTGAAATATCTTTTTATAAAATCAAAATTTCAAAAGTTTTTAACTGTTGATGTTCGAGTTCGGAACGCTTTTTGAGCTGCATCGTACTTGCTCGTTCTTAAGTTATGCAGTTTTAGGCTATCCGTCGTTGATATCGCTACATAATACTTGCTAGTTCTAAGTTATGCGGTTTTAGGCTAATCCTCGTTGATATCGTTGCATTGTACTTGCTCGTTCTTGAGTTATGCAGTTTTAGGCTATCCGTCGTAATTGCTTGTTCTAAGTTATGCGGTTTTAGGCTTTCCGTCGTTTATATCGTAGCATCATACTTGCTCCATCTTAAGTTATGCGGTTGTAGGCTATCCATCATTGATATCGTTGCATCGTTCTTGCTCGTTCTTACGTTATGCGGTTTTAGGCTATCCGTCGTTTATATCGTTGCATCGTACTTGCTCGTTCTTAAGTTATGCGGTTTTAGGCTATCCGTCGTTGATATTGTTGCATCGTACTTTCTCGTTCTTAAGTTATGCGGTTTTAGGCTATCAGTCGTTGACATCGCTGCATCGTACTTACTTGTTCTAAGTTATGCGGTTTTAGGCTTCCGTCGTTGATATCGCTGCATCGCAATTGCTTGTTCTAAGTTATGCAGTTTTAGGCTATCCGTTGTTGACATCGCTGCATCGTACTTGCTCGTTCTCAGTTATGCGGTTCTGGGCTATCCCTCGTTGATATCGTTGCATTGTATCTGCTCGTTCTCAAGTTATGCGGTTTTAGGCTATCTCTCATTGATATCGTTGCATCGTACTTGCTCGTTCTTAAGCTACGCGGTTTTAGGCTATCCGTCGTTGATAACATTGCATCGTACTTGC
The DNA here is from genome assembly GCA_963675895.2 of Styela plicata. Lineage (NCBI taxonomy): Eukaryota > Metazoa > Chordata > Ascidiacea > Stolidobranchia > Styelidae > Styela > Styela plicata. Next base: position 159,338 of record OZ023144.1, on the reverse strand, counting down.
TCGTTCTAAGTTATGCGGTTGTAGACTATCCGTCGTTTATATCGCTGCATCGTACTTGCTCGTTATAAGTTATGTGGTTCCAGTCTACCCCTCGTTGATATCGTTGATTCGTACTTGCTCGTTCTTAAGTTTTGCGGTTTTAGGCTATCCGTAGTTAATATCGCGATGCGAGTGCGATGCAGCGATATCAACGACGCATAGCCTAAAACCGCATAACTTAGAACAAGCAAGTACGATGCAACGATGTCAACGACGGATAGCCTAAGACTACATAACTTAGAACAAGCAAGTACGATGCAATGTTATCAACGAGGGATAGCCTAGAACCGCATAACTGAGAACGAGCAAGTACGATGCAACAATATCAACGAGGGATAGCCTAGAACCGCATAACTGAGAATGAGCAAGTACGATGCAGCGATGTCAACGACGAATAGCCTAAAACCGCATAACTTAGAACAAGCAAGTGCGATGCAGCGATATCAACGACGGATAGCCTAAAACCGCATGACTTAGAACAAGCAAGTACGATGCAGCGATGTAAACGACGGATAGCCTAAAACCGCATAACTTAGAACAAGCAAGTACGATGCAATGTTATCAACGAGGGATAGCCTAGAACCGCATAACTGAGAACGAGCAAGTACGATGCAACAATATCAACGAGGGATAGCCTAGAACCGCATAACTGAGAATGAGCAAGTACGATGCAGCGATGTCAACGACGAATAGCCTAAAACCGCATAACTTAGAAACAAGCAAGTGCGATGCAGCGATATCCACGACGGATAGCCTAAAACCGCATGACTTAGAACAAGCAAGTACGATGCAGCGATGTAAACGACGGATAGCCTAAAACCGCATAACTTAGAACAATCAAGTACGATGCAACGACATCAACGACGGATAGCTTAATTGCTTGTTCTATGTTATGCGGTTTGTAGGCTATCCGTCGTTGATATCGTTGCATCGTACTTGTTTCAGCTTGTGAAGTGAACAATTTGAGTCGGGTGTTGTTACGTTAAGGCCCTCGGAAATATTTTTCCCATTTTATATTGAATTGGATTTGAAATGTCATAAAAGATCAAAATTTCGAAAATTTTTGACTGTTATAAGTGTCTTTGAGTCTGGAAAGCTGCTTTTAAATTGCATCTTATAAACAGAACAAATTTGTGTATAAATTGGCTTGCGCTGCGACAAAGCCGACACAGTAGCACGAAAAAATTACTTCGAAGACTTCCCTAGAGCTTTCCATGGATATATATCCAGTAGCATAAACCGTTACTACAAAAACAGCGATTGGACACTTATTTTCACTTTCACATTTAGATAAGAGGCAGGCGGTGATCCTTATTTTGTTAGTGGTGTAAGATGATAGAAGTTGGTTGTCCTAGCACCTTTTTATGTTTATGTTTTGCCACGAATGTAAAAAAACTTAAAAAGTGAATTTCGGTCAACTATTGTCGCTCGATCGCTAATGTTTCAGTTTTGAACGAATATCAATTTCTGTTTGGCTGCGCCTCAGGGGTGCTGATTACTCAAGCTTTGTAAAAGCTTTTGTCAACGATATATTTTCATATTTTCCATTCAAGACGGCCATATGCTCGCTAAAATAAAAAGTTCATCTGTTTATTTTGGTAAAATAGAATCTGTTTATTTAAGAAACTTCTATCTTTTGAAAATATTTATCAGGGTTCTAGCCGCGAGTATTGAACATTTCTTGAGATGTTTCTCTATTCAACCTAAAATATTTTTCCCTGCGTTGTGTTAAAGAGTGAATTTGAATGCCTTTAAAGTTGTGTTGTGTCTAAAAGAGTAAAATGTTGTTGTGAGTAGCATAAAGGCCATCGGAGTTCCAAAAACAATTGCATATTTTCGAGGGCATTTCGAAGAAAATGTTTTAGTAGCATCAGCAGATTGGCCGTGTTCTTTTCTTTGACTATAAGGTAAGTAAGAGACTGTGGTCCTAATATTTGTTAGTTTTGACAGCTCTGTCGTATTAACTTTGTATCTGGTTTTCCAGTAACCACTTTCGACCGACAGGAGTTGCATTTTGCGTTGTGTTATGGTAACAAGTACAAATTATTTCCAAGATTTGAGGTATTTTTATTCAAATTATTTCTACCATTGTTTTGTCATAAACTGGATTTGAAATATCATTTTATAAAATCAAAATTTCAAAAGTTTTTAACTGTTGATGTCCGAGTTCGGAACGCCTCTTGAGCTGCATCGTACTTTCCCGTTCTTAAGTCATGCAGTTTTAGGCAATCCGTCGTTGATATCGTTGCATCGTACTTGGTTGTTCTTAAGTTATTCGGTTTTAGGCTATCCGTCATTGATATCGTTGCATCGTACTTGTTCGTTCTCAGTTATGCGCATGTAGGGCATTTCTTGAGATGTTTCTCATTTCGACCTAAAATATTTCTCCCTGAGTTGTGTTACAGAGTGAATTAAAATGTCTTTAAGCGAAATTAACTCTAGAAAATGTCGGTGTTTGGTAAGCCTTGAAGGTTTCGTTTGAAAATCCAGCTTGTGAAGTGAACAATTTGAGTTGGGTGTCGTTACGTTAAGGCCCTCGGAGTTGCCTGAAAATAATCGCACGAACGGCATACAAAGAATATTGTTTCAGTAGAACCATTACCATATGGTCAGCAAATTGGCCGTGTTCATTTCTTTGGCTATAAGGTAAGTAACATACTGTGGTCCTAATATTTGTTAGTTTTGTCAGCTCAGTCGCATTAACTTAGTATCTGGTTTTCTAGTATCCAGTTTCGACCGACATGAGTTCCATTCTCAAGCCATAGCTTTTCCCAGAGATTCAAAGAAAAAGTTTCAGTAGCATAAACCATTACTATTAAACGGTGGATCGGCCATGTTTCTTTCTTCTGCTATAAGGTAAGGTTGAAATACAAAAGTTTGACTGTTGAAGATGTCTGAGTTTGGAACGCCTTTCAATTGCCCTTTGTAAATACAGCTTATGAGAACAACTATGGGTTTGAATCGCTTTTGTTGCGACAAAGCCCACGGTGTGGCATTAAAAAATTACTTGGACTGCTTTTTTTAGATTCAAGTTGAATGTCGTCACGTCAAGGCTCTCGGAGTTACCTGAAAAATGATTGCATTGGCGGCTCCCCGAGAGCACTGTCTGCTGTTTGATACTAACTTAGTGTCTGTTTTTCTAGTAGCCAGTTTCGACCGACAGGAGTTGCGTTTTACGTTCTATTTTGAAAAACGTACTAAATATTTCTTAAGATGTTTAGCATTTTTAAATTAAAATATTTTTTCCATTGTTTTATAATGAATTGAATTTGAAATGTCTTAAAAGATCAAAATTTCGAAAATTTCTGACTGTTATAAGTGTCTTTGAGTCTGGAACGCTGCTTTCAAAATGCATCTATAAACAGAACAAATTTGTGTTTAAATTGGCTTGCGCTGCGACAAAGCCCACACAGTAGCACGAAAAAATTACTTCGAAGACTTCCCTAGAGAATTTTTCATGGATATATATTCAGAAGCATAAACCGCTAATACAAAAACAGCGGATGGACACTCATTTTCACTTTTACATTGAGATAAGAGACAGGCGGTGGTCCTTATTTTGTTAGTGGTGTCAGATGATAGAAGTTGTCCTGGCACCTTTTTATGTTCGTTTATGTTTTGCCACGAATGTAAAAACTGAAAACGTGAACTTCTGTCACCTATTGTCGCTCGATCGCTAATGTTTCAGTCTTTTGACGAATAACAATTTCTGTTTGGCTGCGCCTCAGTGGGGCTGATTACTCAAGCTTTGTAAAAGCTTTTGTCAACGATATATTTTCCATTTCAAGTCGGCCATATGCTCGCTAAAATAAAAAGTTCATCTGTTTATTTCAGTAAAATGGACTCTGTTTATTTAAGAAACTTCTATCTTTTGAAAATGTTCATCAGGGTTCTATTTCAACCTAAAATATTTTTCCATGCGTTGTGTTAAAGAGTGAATTTGAATGCCTTTAAAGAAAATCAACACTAGAACATGTCTGTGTCTGGAAAGCCTTTAAAGTTTCGCTTACAAACTCAGCTTGTGATGTGTGCAATTTAAGATTTCAGTTGGGTGTCGTACGTCAAGGCCATCGGAGTTACCTAAAAATAATTGCATGGACGGCTTCCTGAGGGCATTTCGAAGAAAATGTTTTTGTAGCATAAACCAAAACTATATGATCAGCAGATTGGCCGTGTTCCTTTCTATAACTACAATGTACAGCTCTGTCATATTAACTTTGTATCTGGTTTTCTAGTAACCACTTTCGACCGACAGGAATCGCGTTTTGCGTTGTGTTCTTGGAACAAGTACAAATTATTTCCAAGATTTTCAGCATTTTCATTTAAATTATTTCTCCCATTGTTTTGTCATAAACTGGATTTGAAATATCTTTTTATAAAATCAAAATTTCAAAAGTTTTTAACTGTTGATGTTCGAGTTCGGAACGCTTTTTGAGCTGCATCGTACTTGCTCGTTCTTAAGTTATGCAGTTTTAGGCTATCCGTCGTTGATATCGCTACATAATACTTGCTAGTTCTAAGTTATGCGGTTTTAGGCTAATCCTCGTTGATATCGTTGCATTGTACTTGCTCGTTCTTGAGTTATGCAGTTTTAGGCTATCCGTCGTAATTGCCTGTTCTAAGTTATGCGGTTTTAGGCTATTCGTCATTGGTATCGCTGCATTGTACTTGCTTGTTCTAAGTTATGCGGTTTTAGGCTTTCCGTCGTTTATATCGTAGCATCATACTTGCTCCATCTTAAGTTATGCGGTTGTAGGCTATCCATCATTGATATCGTTGCATCGTTCTTGCTCGTTCTTACGTTATGCGGTTTTAGGCTATCCGTCGTTTATATCGTTGCATCGTACTTGCTCGTTCTTAAGTTATGCGGTTTTAGGCTATCCGTCGTTGATATTGTTGCATCGTACTTTCTCGTTCTTAAGTTATGCGGTTTTAGGCTATCAGTCGTTGACATCGCTGTATCGTACTTACTTGTTCTAAGTTATGCGGTTTTAGGCTTCCGTCGTTGATATCGCTGCATCGCAATTGCTTGTTCCAAGTTATGCAGTTTTAGGCTATCCGTTGTTGACATCGCTGCATCGTACTTGCTCGTTCTCAGTTATGCGGTTCTGGGCTATCCCTCGTTGATATCGTTGCATTGTATCTGCTCGTTCTCAAGTTATGCGGTTTTAGGCTATCTCTCATTGATATCCTTGCATCGTACTTGCTCGTTCTTAAGCTATGCGGTTTTAGGCTATCCGTCGTTGATAACATTGCATCGTACTTGCTCGTTCTAAGTTATGCGGTTGTAGACTATCCGTCGTTTATATCGCTGCATCGTACTTGCTCGTTATAAGTTATGTGGTTCCAGTCTACCCCTCGTTGATATCGTTGATTCGTACTTGCTCGTTCTTAAGTTTTGCGGTTTTAGGCTATCCGTCGTTAATATCGCGATGCGAGTGCGATGCAGCGATATCAACGACGCATAGCCTAAAACCGCATAACTTAGAACAAGCAAGTACGATGCAACGATGTCAACGACGGATAGCCTAAAATCACAAAACTTAGAACAAGCAAGTACGATGCAATGTTATCAACGAGGGATAGTCTAGAACCGCATAACTGAGAACGAGCAAGTACGATGCAACAATATCAACGAGGGATAGCCTAGAACCGCATAACTGAGAATGAGCAAGTACGATGAAGCGATGTCAACGACGAATAGCCTAAAACCGCATAACTTAGAACGAGCAAGTGCGATGCAGCGATATCCACGACGGATAGCCTAAAACCGCATGACTTAGAACAAGCAAGTACGATGCAGCGATGTAAACGACGGATAGCCTAAAACCGCATAACTTAGAACAAGCAAGTACGATGCAACGACATCAACGACGGATAGCTTAATTGCTTGTTCTATGTTATGCGGTTGTAGGCTATCCGTCGTTGATATCGTTGCATCGTACTTGTTTCAGCTTGTGAAGTGAACAATTTGAGTCGGGTGTTGTTACGTTAAGGCCCTCGGAAATATTTTTCCCATTTTATATTGAATTGGATTTGAAATGTCATAAAAGATCAAAATTTCGAAAATTTTTGACTGTTATAAGTGTCTTTGAGTCTGGAAAGCTGCTTTTAAATTGCATCTTATAAACAGAACAAATTTGTGTATAAATTGGCTTGCGCTGCGACAAAGCCGACACAGTAGCACGAAAAAATTTACTTCGAAGACTTCCCTAGAGCTTTCCATGGATATATATCCAGTAGCATAAACCGTTACTACAAAAAAACAGCGATTGGACACTTATTTTCACTTTCACATTTAGATAAGAGGCAGGCGGTGATCCTTATTTTGTTAGTGGTGTAAGATGATAGAAGTTGGTTGTCCTAGCACCTTTTTATGTTTATGTTTTGCCACGAATGTAACAAACTTAAAAAGTGAATTTCGGTCAACTATTGTCGCTCGATCGCTAATGTTTCAGTTTTGACGAATATCAATTTCTGTTTGGCTGCGCCTCAGGGGTGCTGATTACTCAAGCTTTGTAAAAGCTTTTGTCAACGATATATTTTCATATTTTCCATTCAAGACGGCCATATGCTCGCTAAAATAAAAAGTTCATCTGTTTATTTTGGTAAAATAGAATCTGTTTATTTAAGAAACTTCTATCTTTTGAAAATATTTATCAGGGTTCTAGCCGCGAGTATTGAACATTTCTTGAGATGTTTCTCTATTCAACCTAAAATATTTTTCCCTGCGTTGTGTTAAAGAGTGAATTTGAATGCCTTTAAAGAAAATCAACACTAGAACATGTCTGTGTCTAGAAAGCCTTTAAAGTTTCGTTTACAAACTCAGCTTGTGATGTGAACAATTTAAGGTTTCAGTTGGGTGTCGTACGTCAAGGCCATCGGAGTTCCTAAAAACAATTGCATGGACAGCTTTTCGAGGGCATTTCGAAGAAAATGTTTTAGTAGCATAAACCAAAACTATATGATCAGCAGATTGGCCGTGTTCTTTTCTTTGACTATAAGGTAAGTAAGAGACTGTGGTCCTAATATTTGTTAGTTTTGACAGCTCTGTCATATTAACTTTGTATCTGGTTTTCCAGTAACCACTTTCGACCGACAGGAGTTGCATTTTGCGTTGTGTTATGGTAACAAGTACAAATTATTTCCAAGATTTGAGGTATTTTTATTCAAATTATTTCTACCATTGTTTTGTCATAAACTGGATTTGAAATATCATTTTATAAAATCAAAATTTCAAAAGTTTTTAACTGTTGATGTCCGAGTTCGGAACGCCTCTTGAGCTGCATCGTACTTTCCCGTTCTTAAGTCATGCAGTTTTAGGCAATCCGTCGTTGATATCGTTGCATCGTACTTGGTTGTTCTTAAGTTTTTCGGTTTTAGGCTATCCGTCATTGATATAGTTGCATCGTACTTGTTCGTTCTCAGTTATGCGCATGTAGGGCATTTCTTGAGATGTTTCTCATTTCAACCTAAAATATTTCTCCCTGAGTTGTGTTACAGAGTGAATTAAAATGTCTTTAAGCGAAATTAACTCTAGAAAATGTCGGTGTTTGGTAAGCCTTGAAGGTTTCGTTTGAAAATCCAGCTTGTGAAGTGAACAATTTGAGTTGGGTGTCGTTACGTTAAGGCCCTCGGAGTTGTCTGAAAATAATCGCACGAACGGCATACAAAGAATATTGTTTCAGTAGAACCATTACCCTATGGTCAGCAAATTGGCCGTGTTCATTTCTTTGGCTATAAGGTAAGTAACATACTGTGGTCCTAATATTTGTTAGTTTTGTCAGCTCAGTCGCATTAACTTAGTATCTGGTTTTCTAGTATCCAGTTTCGACCGACATGAGTTCCATTCTCAAGCCATAGCTTTCCCCCGAGATTCAAAGAAAAAGTTTCAGTAGCATAAACCATTACTATTAAACAGTGGATCGGCCATGTTTCTTTCTTCTGCTATAAGGAAAGGTTGAAATACAAAAGTTTTGACTGTTGAAGATGTCTGAGTTTGGAACGCCTTTCAATTGTCCTTTGTAAATACAGCTTATGAGAACAACTATGGGTTTGAATCGCTTTTGTTGCAACAAAGCCCACGGTGTGACATTAAAAAATTACTTGGACTGCTTTTTTTAGATTCAAGTTGAATGTCGTCACGTCAAGGCTCTCGGAGTTACCTGAAAAAAGATTGATTGGCGGCTCCTCGAGAGCACTGTCTGCTGTTTGATACTAACTTAGTGTCTGTTTTTCTAGTAGCCAGTTTCGACCGACAGGAGTTGCGTTTTACGTTCTATTTTGAAAAACGTACTAAATATTTCTTAAGATGTTTAGCATTTTTAAATTAAAATATTTTTTCCATTGTTTTATAATGAATTGAATTTGAAATGTCTTAAAAGATCAAAATTTCAAAAATTTCTGAGTGTTATAAGTGTCTTTGAGTCTGGAACGCTGCTTTTAGGCTATTCGTCGTTGACATCGCTGCATCGTACTTGCTCGTTCTCAGTTATGCAGTTCTGGGCTATCCTTCGTTGATATCGTTGCATTGTATCTGCTCGTTCTCAAGTTATGCGGTTTTGGGCTATCTCTCATTGATATCGTTGCATCGAACTTGCTCGTTCTTAAGTTATGCGGTTTTAGGCTATCCGTCGTTGATAACATTGCATCGTACTTGCTCGTTCTAAGTTATGCGGTTGTAGACTATCCGTCGTTTATATCGCTGCATCGTACTTGCTCGTTCTAAGTTATGTGGTTCCAGTCTACCCCTCGTTGATATCGTTGATTCGTACTTGCTCGTTCTTAAGTTTTGCGGTTTTAGGCTATCCGTCGTTAATATCGCGATGCGAGTGCGATGCAGCAGCGATAAACGACGCATAGCCTAAAACCGCATAACTTAGAACAAGCAAGTACGATGCAACGATGTCAACGACGGATAGCCTAAAACCACATAACTTAGAACAAGCAAGTACGATGCAATGTTATCAACGAGGGATAGCCTAGAACCGCATAACTGAGAACGAGCAAGTACGATGCAACAATATCAACGAGGGATAGTCTAGAACCGCATAACTGAGAATGAGCAAGTACGATGCAGCGATGTCAACGACGAATAGCCTAAAACCGCATAACTTAGAACAAGCAAGTGCGATGCAGCGATATCCACGACGGATAGCCTAAAACCGCATGACTTAGAACAAGCAAGTACGATGCAGCGATGTAAACGACGGATAGCCTAAAACCGCATAACTTAGAACAAGCAAGTACGATGCAACGACATCAACGACGGATAGCTTAATTGCTTGTTCTATGTTATGCGGTTGTAGGCTATCCGTCGTTGATATCGTTGCATCGTACTTGTTTCAGCTTGTGAAGTGAACAATTTGAGTCGGGTGTTGTTACGTTAAGGCCCTCGGAAATATTTTTTTCCCATTTTATATTGAATTGGATTTGAAATGTCATAAAAGATCAAAATTTCGAAAATTTTTGACTGTTATAAGTGTCTTTGAGTCTGGAAAGCTGCTTTTAAATTGCATCTTATAAACAGAACAAATTTGTGTATAAATTGGCTTGCGCTGCGACAAAGCCGACACAGTAGCACGAAAAAATTACTTCGAAGACTTCCCTAGAGCTTTCCATGGATATATATCCAGTAGCATAAACCGTTACTACAAAAACAGCGATTGGACACTTATTTTCACTTTCACATTTAGATAAGAGGCAGGCGGTGATCCTTATTTTGTTAGTGGTGTAAGATGATAGAAGTTGGTTGTCCTAGCACCTTTTTATGTTTATGTTTTGCCACGAATGTAAAAAAACTTAAAAAGTGAATTTCGGTCAACTATTGTCGCTCGATCGCTAATGTTTCAGTTTTGACGAATATCAATTTTCTGTTTGGCTGCGCCTCAGGGGTGCTGATTACTCAAGCTTTGTAAAAGCTTTTGTCAACGATATATTTTCATATTTTCCATTCAAGACGGCCCATATGCTCGCTAAAATAAAAAGTTCATCTGTTTATTTTTGGTAAAATAGAATCTGTTTATTTAAGAAACTTCTATCTTTTGAAAATATTTATCAGGGTTCTAGCCGCGAGTATTGAACATTTCTTGAGATGTTTCTCTATTCAACCTAAAATATTTTTCCCCTGCGTTGTGTGTTAAAGAGTGAATTTGAATGCCTTTAAAGAAAATCAACACTAGAACATGTCTGTGTCTAGAAAGCCTTTAAAGTTTCGTTTACAAACTCAGCTTGTGATGTGAACAATTTAAGGTTTCAGTTGGGTGTCGTACGTCAAGGCCATCGGAGTTCCTAAAAACAATTGCATGACAGCTTTTCGAGGGCATTTCGAAGAAAATGTTTTAGTAGCATAAACCAAAACTATATGATCAGCAGATTGGCCGTGTTCTTTTCTTTGACTATAAGGTAAGTAAGAGACTGTGGTCCTAATATTTGTTAGTTTTGACAGCTCTGTCATATTAACTTTGTATCTGGTTTTCCAGTAACCACTTTCGACCGACAGGAGTTGCATTTTGCGTTGTGTTATGGTAACAAGTACAAATTATTTCCAAGATTTGAGGTATTTTTATTCAAATTATTTCTACCATTGTTTTGTCATAAACTGGATTTGAAATATCATTTTATAAAATCAAAATTTCAAAAGTTTTTAACTGTTGATGTCCGAGTTCGGAACGCCTCTTGAGCTGCATCGTACTTTCCCGTTCTTAAGTCATGCAGTTTTAGGCAATCCGTCGTTGATATCGTTGCATCGTACTTGGTTGTTCTTAAGTTATTCGGTTTTAGGCTATCCGTCATTGATATCGTTGCATCGTACTTGTTCGTTCTCAGTTATGCGCATGTAGGGCATTTCTTGAGATGTTTCTCATTTCGACCTAAAATATTTCTCCCTGAGTTGTGTTACAGAGTGAATTAAAATGTCTTTAAGCGAAATTAACTCTAGAAAATGTCGGTGTTTGGTAAGCCTTGAAGGTTTCGTTTGAAAATCCAGCTTGTGAAGTGAACAATTTGAGTTGGGTGTCGTTACGTTAAGGCCCTCGGAGTTGCCTGAAAATAATCGCACGAACGGCATACAAAGAATATTGTTTCAGTAGAACCATTACCATATGGTCAGCAAATTGGCCGTGTTCATTTCTTTGGCTATAAGGTAAGTAACATACTGTGGTCCTAATATTTGTTAGTTTTGTCAGCTCAGTCGCATTAACTTAGTATCTGGTTTTCTAGTATCCAGTTTCGACCCGACATGAGTTCCATTCTCAAGCCATAGCTTTCCCCAGAGATTCAAAGAAAAAGTTTCAGTAGCATAAACCATTACTATTAAACAGTGGATCGGCCATGTTTCTTTCTTCTGCTATAAGGTAAGGTTGAAATACAAAAGTTTGACTGTTGAAGATGTCTGAGTTTGGAACGCCTTTCAATTGTCCTTTGTAAATACAGCTTATGAGAACAACTATGGGTTTGAATCGCTTTTGTTGCGACAAAGCCCACGGTGTGACATTAAAAAATTACTTGGACTGCTTTTTTTAGATTCAAGTTGAATGTCGTCACGTCAAGGCTCTCGGAGTTACCTGAAAAAAGATTGCATTGGCGGCTCCCCGAGAGCACTGTCTGCTGTTTGATACTAACTTAGTGTCTGTTTTTCTAGTAGCCAGTTTCGACCGACAGGAGTTGCGTTTTACGTTCTATTTTGAAAAACGTACTAAATATTTCTTAAGATGTTTAGCATTTTTAAATTAAAATATTTTTTCCATTGTTTTATAATGAATTGAATTTGAAATGTCTTAAAAGATCAAAATTTCAAAAATTTCTGAGTGTTATAAGTGTCTTTGAGTCTGGAACGCTGCTTTTAGGCTATTCGTCGTTGACATCGCTGCATCGTACTTGCTCGTTCTCAGTTATGCAGTTCTGGGCTATCCTTCGTTGATATCGTTGCATTGTATCTGCTCGTTCTCAAGTTATGCGGTTTTGGGCTATCTCTCATTGATATCGTTGCATCGAACTTGCTCGTTCTTAAGTTATGCGGTTTTAGGCTATCCGTCGTTGATAACATTGCATCGTACTTGCTCGTTCTAAGTTATGCGGTTGTAGACTATCCGTCGTTTATATCGCTGCATCGTACTTGCTCGTTCTAAGTTATGTGGTTCCAGTCTACCCCTCGTTGATATCGTTGATTCGTACTTGCTCGTTCTTAAGTTTTGCGGTTTTAGGCTATCCGTCGTTAATATCGCGATGCGAGTGCGATGCAGCGATATCAACGACGCATAGCCTAAAACCGCATAACTTAGAACAAGCAAGTACGATGCAATGTTATCAACGAGGGATAGCCTAGAACCGCATAACTGAGAACGAGCAAGTACGATGCAACAATATCAACGAGGGATATCAAACCGACGACGGATTAGCTACTTAGGAGGGCGATAGTCGATGCAACGATATCAACGAGGGATAGCCTAAAACCCGCATAACTGAGAATGAGCAAGTACGATGCAGCGATGTCAACGACGAATAGCCTAAAACCGCATAACTTAGAACAAGCAAGTGCGATGCAGCGATATCCACGACGGATAGCCTAAAACCGCATGACTTAGAACAAGCAAGTACGATGCAGCGATGTAAACGACGGATAGCCTAAAACCGCATAACTTAGAACAAGCAAGTACGATGCAACGACATCAACGACGGATAGCTTAATTGCTTGTTCTATGTTATGCGGTTGTAGGCTATCCGTCGTTGATATCGTTGCATCGTACTTGTTTCAGCTTGTGAAGTGAACAATTTGAGTCGGGTGTTGTTACGTTAAGGCCCTCGGAAATATTTTTCCCATTTTATATTGAATTGGATTTGAAATGTCATAAAAGATCAAAATTTCGAAAATTTTTGACTGTTATAAGTGTCTTTGAGTCTGGAAAGCTGCTTTTAAATTGCATCTTATAAACAGAACAAATTTGTGTATAAATTGGCTTGCGCTGCGACAAAGCCGACACAGTAGCACGAAAAAATTTACTTCGAAGACTTCCCTAGAGCTTTCCATGGATATATATCCAGTAGCATAAACCGTTACTACAAAAAACAGCGATTGGACACTTATTTTCACTTTCACATTTAGATAAGAGGCAGGCGGTGATCCTTATTTTGTTAGTGGTGTAAGATGATAGAAGTTGGTTGTCCTAGCACCTTTTTATGTTTATGTTTTGCCACGAATGTAAAAAACTTAAAAAGTGAATTTCGGTCAACTATTGTCGCTCGA
>OZ023144.1:39620-143704 GCA_963675895.2 Styela plicata | reverse complement strand
GTCCTCGGAAATTACCTGAAAATAATTGCATGAACGGCTTCCCTTAGCACAAACCTTTATCATATAATCAGCGGATTGGCCGTGTCCCTTTCTTTGGCTATAAGATAAGTAACAGACCGTGGTCCTTACAAATTTTAGTTTTGTCAGCTCTGTCATATTTACTTAGTATCTGGTTTTCTAGTAACCCGTTTCGACCGACAGCAGTTGCGTTTTGCGTTGTGTTCTGGTAATACGTACAAAATATTTCCCAATATATTCAGTATATTTAACTAAAAATATTCCTCCCATTGTTTTGTCATAAATTGGATTTGAAATATCTTTTAATAAATTCAAAATTTCAAGTTTTGAACTGTTGAAGATGTTCGAGTGTGCATCGCATCTGACTTGTCATTTTAAAATACTTTTTTGTGAACAACTTTGGGTTTGAATTGTCTTTTTGCCTAGTTTCGCCCGATCGCTAATGTTTTAGTTTTAACAAATACCAATTTTTATCTTCTAATAAAAATCAAAATTTCAATTTTTTCAACTGTAAAGTAAAATGGACTGTTTATTTATAGGAACTTCTATCTTTTGAAAATGTTCAACGTGTTCTAGCAGAGCGTATAGAACATTTTCTTGAGATATTTTCTCATTTCAACTTAAAATATTTCTCCCTGAGTTGTGTTACAGAGTGACTTAAAAAGCCTTTAAGCGAAATTAACTCTAGAACATGTCGGCGTTTGGTAAGCCTTAAAGGTTTCGTTTGAAAATCCAGCTTGTGAAGTGAACAATTTGAGTTGGTTGTCGTTACGTTAAGGCCCTCGGAGTTACCTGAAAATAATCGCACGAACGGCATACAAAGAGCTTTCCAAAGAATACGTTTCAGCAGAACCATTACTATATGGTCAGCAAATTGGCCGTGTTCATTTCTTTGGCTGTAAGATAAGTAGCATACTGTGGTCCTAATATTTGTTAGTTTTGTCAGCTCAGTCGCATTAACTTAGTACCTGGTTTTCTAATATCCAGTTTCGACCGACATGGGTTCCATTCTCAAGCCATAGCCTTCCCCAGAGCTTCAAAGAAAGAGTTTCAGTAGCATAAACCATTACTATAAAAGCAGTGGATCGGCCATGTTTCTTTCTTTTTCTATAAGGTAAGGTTGAAATACAAAAGTTTGACTGTTGAAGATGTCTGAGTTTGGAACGACTCTCAATTGTCCTTTGAAAATACAGCTTATGAGAACAACTATGGGTTTGAATCGCTTTTGTTGCGACAAAGCCCACGGAGTGGCATTAGAAAATTACATGGACTGCTTTTTTGGATTTTAGATTCAAGATGAATGTCGTTACGTCAAGGCTCTCGGAGTTACCTGAAAAAAGATTGCATTGGCGGCTTTTCTAGAGCACTGTCAGCTGTTTGATACTATCTTAGTGTCTGGTTTTCTAGTAGCCAGTTTCGAACGACAGGAGTTGGCGTTTTACGTTCTGTTTTGAAAAACGTACGTGAAAAAAGTATTTCTTAAGATGTTTAGCAGTTTTAACTTTATTCTTATTTTTTATTTAACTTTTATTTTTCCCATTGTTTTATAAAGAATTAGATTTGAAATGTCTTATAAAATCGAAATTTCGAAAATTTTTGACTGTTATAAGTGTCTTTGAGTCTGGAACGCTGCTTTTAAAATGCATATTTTAAACAGAACAAATTTGTGTTTAAATTGGCTTGCGCTGCGACAAAGCCCACACAGTAGCATAAACCGTTACTTCAAAAACAGCGGATGGACACTCATTTTCACTTTCACATTTAGATAAGAGACAGGCGGTGTTCCTTATTTTGTTAAGTGGTTTCAGATGAGAGAACTTGTCCTAGCACCTTTTTTTATGTTCGTTTATGTTTTGCCACGAATGTAAAACACTGAAAAAGTGAATTTCTGTCAACTATTGTCGCTCGATCGCTAATGTTTCAGTTTTGACAAAAACCAATTTCTGTTTGGCTGTGCCTCAGGGGTCCTGATTACCCAAGCTTTGTAAAAGCTTTTTTCAACAATATATTTCCCATTTCAAGACGGCCATATGCTCGGTAAAATAAAAAGTTCATCTGTTTATTTTAGTAAAATGGACTCTGTTTATTTAAGAAACTTCTATCTTTTAAAAATGTTCATCAGAGTTCTAGCCGCGAGTATTGAACATTTCTTGAGATGTTTCTCATTTAAACCTAAAATATTTTTCCATGCTTTGTGTTAAAGAAAATTAACACTAGAACATGTCTGTGTCTGGAAAGCCTTCAAAGTTTCGTTCAGAAACTCAGCTTGTGATGTGAACAATTTAAGATTTCAGTTGGGTTTCGTACGTCAAGGCCATCGGAGTTACCTGAAAACAATTGCAATTACGGCTTCCCGAGGGCATTTCGAAGTAAATGTTTTAGTAGCGTAAACCAAAAATATATGATCCGCAGACTGGCTGTGATCCTTTCTTTGACTATTAGGTAAGTAAA
This sequence comes from Styela plicata, assembly GCA_963675895.2. Lineage (NCBI taxonomy): Eukaryota > Metazoa > Chordata > Ascidiacea > Stolidobranchia > Styelidae > Styela > Styela plicata. The sequence goes on along the minus strand of OZ023144.1, from coordinate 141,235 downwards.
AGACTGTGGTCCTAATATTTGTTAGTTGTGAAAGCTCTGTCATATTAACTTTGTATCTGGTTTTCTAGTAACCACGTTCGAATGACAGGAGTTGCGTTTTGCGTTGTGTTCTGGTAACACGTACAAATTATTTCCAAGATTTTCAGTGTTTTTAACTTAAAATATTTCTTCCATTGTTTTGTCATAAATTGGATTTGAAATATCTTTTAATAAAATTCAAATTTTAAAAGTTTTGAACTGTTGAAGATGCTCGATTTTGGAACGCCTTGTTTGAAAATACAGTTTATGCGAACAACTTTGGGTTTGAATTATCTTGGGTTGAGAGAAGGCCAAGGAGTCGCCCAAAAATTTCCTTAGACGGCTTCCCTAGGGCATTTCAAAGAAAAAGAACCAGTAGCAAAAACCATTAATATAAAACCAGCGGATGGACACACATCATAACATTCGCGTAAAGGTAAGCAACAGGATGTGGTCCTTATTTCGTTAGTGGGATCACATAATAGAACTTGTCTATGTTTTGCCACTTCCCTAGAGCTGTGTGAGCTGTTTCATACAACGTAATGTCTGGTTTTCTAGTAGTCTGTTTCGACCGACAGGACTTGCGATTTGCCTTGTGTTTTGGAAAACATACTAAATATTTCCCAAGATGTTCTGTATATCTAATTTAAAATATTTCTCCCGTTGTTTTATAATGCAATGGATTTAAAATAGCTTTTAATAAAACCGAAATTTCAAAAGTTTTAACTGTTGAATTTGGAACTACCTTCCTGAAATGCAGCTAATGAAGAAAACACTTTGGTTTTGAATTGGCTTGCGCTGCAACAAAGCCCACGGAGTCGCATGGAAAAAAAATTACTTCGACGGCTTACTAAGATTAGGTCATATGCCATATGCTCGCTAAAACAAAAAGTTCATCTTTATATCTCCGTAAAATGGAATCTGTTTATTTCAAGAAACTGTCATCTTTTGCGGATGTTCATCGCGTTCTGGCCCCGCGTATGGTTCATCTGAATATTTCCGTTGCATGGACGGCTTTCCTAGAGCTTTCCAAAGACACAGTTCAAGTAGCATAAGAACAGCGGATCGACTTTGTTCTTTTCTTTGACTATAAGGTAAACAACAGACTGTATTCCTAATTTTTTTTAGTTTCGTCATCCCTGTCATATTAACATAGTCTCTGGTTGTCTAGTAGACAGTTTCGACCGAGAGGAGTTGCGTTTTGCGTTGTGTTTCGGAAACATATATTAAATATTTCTTAGGATATTCAGTATTTTGACTTGAAATATTTCTCTTTTTGTTTTGTTATAAATTGGATTTGAAAGAAAGTTTTTAACTGTTGAAGATGTCTGTATTTGGAACGCCTCTATGTTTTCATTTTAAAATACAGCTTGTAAGACCAACTTCAGGTTTGAATTGGCTTGCGTTGCGACAAATCCCACGGAGTTCCATAAAAAAACAATTCCGCGGCTTCACCTAGTTCGCTCGATTGCTAATGTTGTAGAATTGAAGAATACCAATTTCTGTTGAGCAAGACGGCCATATTCTCGTTAAAATAAAAATTTTCTCTGTATGTTTCAGTAAAAGGGACTCCGTTTATTTCAAGAAAATTCTATATTTTGAATATGTTCATTGAGTTCTGGCCGCGCGTAAGGAACATTTCCTGAGATGTTTTTAATTGCAACTCAAAATATTTATCCCTGAGTTGTGTTACAAAGTAGCTTTAAATGCCTTTAAACAAAATCAACTATAGAACATGTCTGTGTCAAGAAAGAATTAAAGGTTTCGTTTGAAAATCCAGCTTGTGAAGTGAACAATTTAAGATTTGAGTTGAGTGTTGTACGACAACGCCCTCGGAGTTACGTGAAAATAATTGCATAAACGGCTTCTCAAGGGGTCTACAAAGAAAATGTTTCAGTAGCATAAACCATTACTATTTGATCAGCCGATTGGCCGTGTTCCTTTTATTGACTAGAAGGTAAGTAACAGACTGTGGTCCTAATATTTGTTGGTTTTGTTAGCCCTGTCATATTAACTTTATATCTGGTATTCTGGTGACCACTTTCGACCGACATGAGTTGCGTTTTGCGCTGTTTTCTGTAAGCACATAAAAAAATATTTTCCAAGGTATTCTGCATTTTTAACTAAAAATATTTTTCCGATTGTTTTGTCATACAATGGATTCGAAATATCTGTTGATAAAATCAAAATTTCAAAAGTTTTTAAAAGTTGACGATGTCTGCGTTGTCCTTTAAAAATACAGCTTAAGACAACAACGTTGAATTATCTTGGGTTGGGAGAAAGCACAAGAAGTCGTTTAAAAAATTACTTCGACGGCTTTACTAGAGCGTTTTATCAAAAAAGACCGAGCAGAAAAAAACCCTCAATATAAAAACAGCGGATGGACACCCATCATCTCATTCGCGTTAAGGAAGAAACTGGCGGTGGTCCCTATTTTATTGGTGGGATCAGATGATAGAACTTGTCTATGTTTTGCCACGGATATAAGATAACTGAACAAGTGCATTTCTCTCACCTAGTTTAAGTCTGATGTAATGTTTTGCTTTCAGGTAAGTGTCGGACTGTGGTCCTAATTTTGTTAGTTATGTCTGCTGCTTCATATTAACTAATTATCTGGTTTGCTAGTAGTCAGTTTCGACCGACTAAAAATGCCATTTGCGTTGTGTTTTGGAATCGTACAAAATGTTTCTTAGGATGCTTAGTATTTTTAACTTAAAATATTTTTCCCATGAAGAGAAAAACTTTGGGTTTGGCTTGGCTTGCATTGCGACAAGGCCCTCGGAATCGCATAAAAAAATACTCGACGGCTTCGTTAGAGCTTTTCATAGAAAAATTCCCAGTAGCATAAACTGTTACAATAAATAAGCGGATGGACACCAATCATCATGTTCGCATTAGGTTGGGAAACCGGCTGGAATCCTTATTTAATAGGAGTTATCAGATTTTAGAACTGAACAAGTGCTTTTCTCTCACATATAGTTTAGCCCGATCGCTAACGTTTTAGTTTTGACGAACACTAATTTCTGTTGTTCTGCGCCTCAAAGGCGCGACAATATATTTTCCATTCAAAGACGGTGGATTGACCGTGTTCGTTTCTTTTCCGTGCTGAGCATCTAATATGAGGGTGCCATTTATAACGGCAAAAGAAGCACTTTCGTTGGGAACGAGTTAGGGCAAGGCTTTATCTCAACTTAAACAACAGACAAATTATCACAATGTCTTGGCAACTTTTTATGTTCATCTATGTCTTCGTCTTGCTACGAATGTAAGATAACTGACGAAGTGCATGTCTGTCACATAGTTTCACCCGATCGCTAATGTTTTAGTTTTGACGAATACCGATTTCTATTTGGCTGCGCCACAGGGGCGTCGATTATCTAATCTTTGTAAAAGCTCTTAGCAACAATTTATTTTTCATTTAAAAGACCGCCATATGCTCGTTAAAAATAAAAAGTTCTCCCGAATGTTTCCGTAAAAACAGGAGCCGAGGTTCGACTGACAGTAGTTGCATTTTGGGACTCTGTTTATTTAAGAAACTTCTATCTTTTGAAAATGTTCATCAGGGTTCTATTTCAACCTAAAATATTATTCCATGCGTTGTGTTAAAGAGTGAATTTGAATGCCTTTAAAGAAAATCAACACTAGAACATGTCTGTGTCTGGAAAGCCTTTAAAGTTTCGCTTACAAACTCAGCTTGTGATGCGAACAATTTAAGATTTCAGTTGGGTGTCGTACGTCGGCCATCGGAGTTACTTAAAAATAATTGCATGGACGGCTTCCTGAGGGCATTTCGATGAGAATGTTTTTGTAGCATAAACCAAAACTATATGATCAGCAGATTGGCCGTGTTCCTTTCTATGACTATAAGGTGAGTAAGAGACTGTGGTCCTAATATTTGTTAGTTTTGATAGCTCTGTCATATTAACTTTGTATCTGGTTTTCTAGTAACCACTTTCGACCGACAGGAATTGCGTTTTGGGTTGTGTTCTTGGAACAAGTACAAATTATTTCCAAGATTTTCAGTATTTTCATTTAAATTATTTCTCCAATTGTTTTGTCATAAACTGGATTTGAAATATCTTTTTATAAAATCAAAATTTCAAAAGTTTTTAACTGTTGATGTCCGAGTTCGGAACGCCTCTTGAGCTGCATCGTACTTGCTCGTTCTTAAGTTATGCAGTTTTAGGCAATCCGTCGTTGATATCGCTACATAATACTTGCTAGTTCTAAGTTACGCGGTTTTGGGCTAATCCTCGTTGATATCGTTGCATTGTACTTGCTCGTTCTTGAGTTATGCAGTTTTAGGCTATCCGTCGTTGATATCGCTCCATCGTAAATGCTTGTTCTAAGTTATGCGGTTTTAGGCTTTCCGTCGTTGATATCGTAGCATCATACTTGCTCGTTCTTAAGTTATGCGGTTGTAGGCTATCCATCATTGATATCGTTGCATCGTTCTTGCGTTATGCGGTTTTAGGCTATCCGTCGTTGATATCGTTGCATCGTACTTGCTCGTTCTTAAGTTATGCGGTTTTAGGCTATCCGTCGTTGATATTGTTGCATCGTACTTTCTCGTTCTTAAGTTATGCGGTTTTAGGCTATCCGTCGTTGACATCACTGCATCGTACTTGCTTGTTGTAAGTTATGCGGTTTTAGGCTTCCGTTGTTGATATCGCTGCATCGCAATTACTTGTTCTAAGATATGCAGTTTTAGGCTATCCGTTGTTGTACGATTAGTACGATGCAGCGATGTCAACGACGGATAGCCTAAAACCGCATAACTTAGAACAAGCAAGTACAATGCAATGTTATCAACGACGGATAGCCTAAAACCGCATAACTTAAGAACGAGCAAGTAGGATGCAACGATATCAACGAGGGATAGCCTAAAACCGCATAACTTAAGAACGAGCAAGTACAATGCAACGATATCAACGAGGGATAGCCCAGAACCGCATAACTGAGAACGAGCAAGTACGATGCAGCGATGTCAACAACGGATAGCCTAGAACTGCACAACTTAGAACAAGTAATTGCGATGCAGCGATATCAACGACGGAAGCCTAAAACCGCATAACTTACAACAAGCAAGTACGATGCAGCGATGTCAACGACGGATAGCCTAAAACCGCATAACTTAAGAACGAGAAAGTACGATGCAACAATATCAACGATTCCTGTCGGTCGAAAGTGGTTACTAGGAAACCAGATACAAAGTTAATTTGACAGAGCTGTCAAAACTAACAAATATTAGGACCACAGTCTCTTACTTACCTTATAGTCAAAGAAAAGAACACGGCCAATCTGCTGATCATATAGTTTTGGTTTATGCTACTAAAACATTTTCTTCGAAATGCCCTCGAAAAGCTGTCCACGCATTTGTTTTTAGGAACTCCGATGGCCTTGACGTACGACACTCAACTGAAATCTTAAATTGTTCACATCACAAGCTGAGTTTGTAAACGAAACTTTAAAGGCTTTCTAGACACAGACATGTTCTGGTGTTGATTTTCTTTAAAGGCATTCAAGTCCACTCTTTAACACAACGCAGGGAAAATATTTTAGGTTGAAATGAGAAACATCTCGAGAAATGTTCAATACTCGCGGCTAGAACCCTGATAAATATTTTCAAAAGATAGAAGTTTCTTAAATAAACAGAGTCTATTTTACCAAAATAAACAGATGAACTTTTTATTCTAGCGAGCATATGGCCGTCGTGAAATGGAAAATATGAAAATATATCGTTGACAAAAGCTTTTATAAAACGCTTGAGTAATCAGCACCCCCGAGGCACAGCCAAACAGAAATTGGTATTCGTCAAAACTGAAACATTAGCGATCGAGCGACAATAGTTGACCGAAATTCACTTTTTAAGTTTTTTACATTCGTGGCAAAACAAACATAAAAAGGTGCTAGGACAACCAACTTCTACCATCTTACACTACTAACAAAATGAGGATCACCGCCTGCCTCTTATCTAAATGTAACGGTTTATGCTACTGGATATATATCTATTGAAAGCTATAGGGAAGTCTTCGAAGTAATTATTTCGTGCTACTGTGTATGCTTTGTCGCAGCGCAAGCCAATTTAAACACAAATTTGTTCTGTTTATAACATGCAATTTAAAAACAGCGTTCCAGACTCAAAGACACTTATAACAGTCAAAAATTTTCGAAATTTTGATCCTTTATGACATTTCAAATCCAATTCAATATAAAATGGGAAAAATATTTACGAGGGCCTTAACGTAACGACACCACACTCAAATTGTTCACTTCACAAGCTGAAACAAGTACGATGCAACGGTATCAACGACGGATAGCCTACAACCGCATAACATAGAACAAGCATTTAGGCTATCCGTCGTTGATGTCGTTGCATCGTACTTGCTTGTTCTAAGTTATGCGGTTTTAGGCTATCCGTCGTTGACATCGCTGCATCGTACTTGCTTGTTCTAAGTTATGCGGTTTTAGGCTATCCGTCGCTGACATCGCTGCAACGTACTTGCTTGTTCTAAGTTATGCGGTTTTAGGCTATCCGTCGTTGTCATCGCTGCATCGTACTTGCTTGTTCTAAGTTATGCGGTTTTAGGCTATCCGTCGTGGATATCGCTGCATCGCACTTGCTTGTTCTAAGTTATGCAGTTTTAGGCTATCCGTCGTTGACATCGCTGCATCGTACTTGCTCGTTCTCAGTTATGCGGTTCTAGGCTATCCCTCGTTGATATTGTTGCATCGTACTTGCTCGTTCTCAGTTATGCAGTTCTAGGCTATCCCTCGTTGATATCGTTGCATCGTACTTGCTCGTTCTTAAGTTATGCGGTTTTAGGCTCTCCGTCGTTGACATCGCTGCATCGTACTTGCTTGTTCTAAGTTATGTGGTTTTAGGCTATACGTCGTTGATATCGCAGTTGCATCGCGATATTAACGACGGATAGCCTAAAACCGCAAAACTTAAGAACGAGCAAGTAGGATGCAACGATATCAACGAGGGATAGCCTAAAACCGCATAACTTAAGAACGAGCAAGTACAATGCAACGATATCAACGAGGGATAGCCCAGAACCGCATAACTGAGAACGAGCAAGTACGATGCAGCGATGTCAACAACGGATAGCCTAGAACTGCACAACTTAGAACAAGTAATTGCGATGCAGCGATATCAACGACGGAAGCCTAAAACCGCATAACTTACAACAAGCAAGTACGATGCAGCGATGTCAACGACGGATAGCCTAAAACCGCATAACTTAAGAACGAGAAAGTACGATGCAACAATATCAACGATTCCTGTCGGTCGAAAGTGGTTACTAGAAAACCAGATACAAAGTTAATTTGACAGAGCTGTCAAAACTAACAAATATTAGGACCACAGTCTCTTACTTACCTTATAGTCAAAGAAAAGAACACGGCCAATCTGCTGATCATATAGTTTTGGTTTATGCTACTAAAACATTTTCTTCGAAATGCCCTCGAAAAGCTGTCCACGCATTTGTTTTTAGGAACTCCGATGGCCTTGACGTACGACACTCAACTGAAATCTTAAATTGTTCACATCACAAGCTGAGTTTGTAAACGAAACTTTAAAGGCTTTCTAGACACAGACATGTTCTAGTGTTGATTTTCTTTAAAGGCATTCAAATCCACTCTTTAACACAACGCAGGGAAAAATATTTTAGGTTGAAATGAGAAACATCTCGAGAAATGTTCAATACTCGCGGCTAGAACCCTGATAAATATTTTCAAAAGATAGAAGTTTCTTAAATAAACAGAGTCTATTTTACCAAAATAAACAGATGAACTTTTTATTCTAGCGAGCATATGGCCGTCGTGAAATGGAAAATATGAAAATATATCGTTGACAAAAGCTTTTATAAAACGCTTGAGTAATCAGCACCCCCGAGGCACAGCCAAACAGAAATTGGTACTCGTCAAAACTGAAACATTAGCGATCGAGCGACAATAGTTGACCGAAATTCACTTTTTAAGTTTTTTACATTCGTGGCAAAACATAAACATAAAAAGGTGCTAGGACAACCAACTTCTACCATCTTACACTACTAACAAAATGAGGATCACCGCCTGCCTCTTATCTAAATGTAACGGTTTATGCTACTGGATATATATCTATTGAAAGCTCTAGGGAAGTCTTCGAAGTAATTTTTTCGTGCTACTGTGTATGCTTTGTCGCAGCGCAAGCCAATTTAAACACAAATTTGTTCTGTTTATAAGATGCAATTTAAAAACAGCGTTCCAGACTCAAAGACACTTATAACAGTCAAAAATTTTCGAAATTTTGATCCTTTATGACATTTCAAATCCAATTCAATATAAAATGGGAAAAATATTTACGAGGGCCTTAACGTAACGACACCACACTCAAATTGTTCACTTCACAAGCTGAAACAAGTACGATGCAACGGTATCAACGACGGATAGCCTACAACCGCATAACATAGAACAAGCATTTAGGCTATCCGTCGTTGATGTCGTTGCATCGTACTTGCTTGTTCTAAGTTATGCGGTTTTAGGCTATCCGTCGTTGACATCGCTGCATCGTACTTGCTTGTTCTAAGTTATGCGGTTTTAGGCTATCCGTCGTTGACATCGCTGCATCGTACTTGCTTGTTCTAAGTTATGCGGTTTTAGGCTATCCGTCGTGGATATCGCTGCATCGCACTTGCTTGTTCTAAGTTATGCAGTTTTAGGCTATCCGTCGTTGACATCGCTGCATCGTACTTGCTCGTTCTCAGTTATGCGGTTCTAGGCTATCCCTCGTTGATATTGTTGCATCGTACTTGCTCGTTCTCAGTTATGCAGTTCTAGGCTATCCCTCGTTGATATCGTTGCATCGTACTTGCTCGTTCTTAAGTTATGCGGTTTTAGGCTCTCCGTCGTTGACATCGCTGCATCGTACTTGCTTGTTCTAAGTTATGTGGTTTTAGGCTATACGTCGTTGATATCGCTGCATCGCAGTTGCATCGCGATATTAACGACGGATAGCCTAAAACCGCAAAACTTAAGAACGAGCAAGTACGAATCAACAATATGAATGAGGGATTGACTAGAACTGCATAACTTAGAACGAGTAAGTACGATGCAGCGATATCAACGACGGATAGCCTACAACCGCATAACTTAGAACGAGCAAGTACGATGCAATGTTATCAACGACAGATAGACTAAAACCGCAAAACTTAAGAACGAGCAAGTACGATGCAACGATATCAATGAGAGATAGCCTAAAACCGCATAACTTAAGAACGAGCAAGTACAATGCAACGATATCAACGAGGGATAGCCCAGAACCGCATAACTGAGAACGAGCAAGTACGATGCAGCGATGTCAACAACGGATAGACTAAAACTGCATAACTAAGAACAAGCAATTGCGATGCAGCGATATCAACGACGGAAGCCTAAAACCGCAAAAACTTAGAACAAGCAAGTACGATGCAACGATGTCAACGACGGATAGCCTAAAACCGCATAACTTAAGAACGAGCAAGTACGATGCAACGACATCAACGACGGAGAGCCTAAAACCGCATAACGTAAGAACGAGCAAGAACGATGCAACGATATCAATGATGGATAGCCTAAAACCGCATAACTTAAGAACCAGCAAGTATGATGCTACGATATCAACAACGGAAAGCCTAAAACCGCATAACTTAGAACAAGCATGTACAATGATGCAATACCAATGACGAATGGCCTAAAACTGCATAACTTAGAACAAGCAATTACGATGGAGCGATATCAACGACGGATAGCCTAAAACTGCATAACTCAAGAACGAGCAAGTACAATGCAACGATATCAACGAGGATTAGCCTAAAACCGCTAACTTTGAACTAGCAAGTATGATGTTGCGATATCAACGACGGATAGTCTAAAACCGCATAACTTAAGAACGAGCAAGTACGATGCAGCTCAAGAGGCGTTCCGAACTCGGACATCAACGGTAAAAACTTTTGAAGATATTTCAAATCCAGTTTATGACAAAACAATGGGAGAAATAATTTAAATGAAAATACTGAAAATCTTGGAAATAATTTGTACTTGTTCCAAGAACACAACGCAAAATGCGATTCCTGTCGGTCGAAAGTGGTTACTAGAAAACCAGATACAAAGTTAATATGACAGAGCTTTCCAAACCAACAAATATTAGGACCACAGTCTCTTACTTACCTTATAGTCATAGAAAGGAACACGGCTAATCTGCTGATCATATAGTTTTGGTTTATGCTACAAAAACATTTTCTTCGAAATGCCCTCGGGAAGCCGTTCATGCAATTATTTTTAGGCAACTCCGATGGCCTTGACGTACGACACCCAACCCAAATCTTAAATTGTTCACATCAAGCTGAGTTTGTAAGCGAAACTTTAAAGGCTTTCTAGACACAGACATGTTCTAGTGTTGATTTTCTTTAAAGGCATTCAAATTCACTCTTTAACACAACGCATGGAAAAATATTTTAGATTGAAATAGAACCCTGATGAACATTTTCAAAAGATAGAAGTTTCTTGAATAAACAGACACCATTTTACTAAAATAAACAGATGAACTTTTTATTTTAGCGAGCATATGGCCGACTTGAAATGGAAAATATATCGTTGACAAAAGCTTTTATAAAGCTTGAGTAATCAGCCCCACTGAGGCGCAGCCAAACAGAAATTGTTATTCGTCAAAACTGAAACATTAGCGATTGAGCGACAATAGGTGACAGAAGTTCACGTTTTCAGTTTTTACATTCGTGGCAAAACATAAACGAACATAAAAAGGTGCCAGGACAACTTCTATTATCTGACACCACTAACAAAATAAGGACCACCGACTGTCTCTTATCTAAATGTAAAAGTGAAAATGAGTGCCCATCCGCTGCTTTTAAATTGCATTTATGACATTTCAAATCCAATTCAATATAAAATGGAAAAAATATTTCCGAGGGCCTTAACTTAACGACACCCAACTCAAATTGTTCACTTTACAAGCTGAAATAAGTTCAATGCAACGATATCAACGACAGATAGCCTAAAACCGCAAAACTTAAGAACGAGCAAGTACGAATCAACGAGGGATAGACTAGAACCGCATAAATTAGAACGAGCAAGTACGATGCAGCGATATCAACGACGGATAGTCTACAACCGCATAACTTAGAACGAGCAAGTGCGATGCAATATTATCAACGACGGATAGCCTAAAACCACATAACTTAAGAACGAGCAAGCACGATGCAACGATATCAATGAGAGATAGCCTAAAACTGCATAACTTAAAAACGAGCAAGTACAATGCAACGATATCAACGAGGGATAGCCCAGAACCGCATAACTGAGAACGAGCAAGTACGATGCAGCGATGTCAACAACGGATAGCCTAAAACTGCACAACTTAGAACAAGTAATTGCGATGCAGCGATATCAACGACAGAAGCCTAAAACCGCATAACTTACAACAAGCAAGTACGATGCAGCGATGTCAACGACCGATAGCCTAAAACCGCATAACTTAAGAACGAGAAAGTACGATGAAACAATATCAACGACGGGTAGCCTAAAACCGCATAACTTAAGAACGAGCAAGTACGATGCAACGATATCAACGACGGATAGCCTAAAACCGCATAACGCAAGAACGATGCAACGATATCAATGATGGATAGCCTACAACCGCATAACTTAAGAACGAGCAAGTATGATGCTACGACATCAACGACGGAAAGCCTAAAACCGCGTAACTTAGAACAAGCAAGTACAATGCTGCGATACCAATGACAAATAGCCTAAAACCGCATAACTTAGAACAAGCATTTACAATGCAGCGATATCAACGACGGATAGCCTAAAACTGCATAACTCAAAAACGAGCAAGTACAATGCAACGATATCAACGAGGATTAGCCTAAAACCGCATAACTTAGAACTAGCAAGTATTATGTTGCGATACCAACGACAGATAGCCTAAAACTGCATGACTTAAGAACGGGAAAGTACGATGCAACAATATCAACGACGGGTAGCCTAAAACCGCATAACTTAAGAACGAGCAAGTACGATGCAACGATATCAACGACGGATAGCCTAAAACCGCATAACGCAAGAACGCTGCAACGATATCAATGATGGATAGCCTACAACCGTATAACTTAAGAACGAGCAAGTATGATGCTACGACATCAACGACGGAAAGCCTAAAACCGCATAACCTAGAACAAGCAAGTACAATGCAGCGATACCAATGACAAATAGCCTAAAACCGCATAACTTAGAACAAGCATTTACAATGCAGCGATATCAACGACGGATAGCCTAAAACTGCATAACTCAAGAACGAGCAAGTACAATGCAACGATATCAACGAGGATTAGCCTAAAACCGCATAACTTAGAACTAGCAAGTATTATGTAGCGATATCAACGACAGATAGCCTAAAACTGCATGACTTAAGAACGGGAAAGTACGATGCAGCTCAAGAGGCGTTCCAAACTCGGACATCAACAGATAAAAACTTTTGAAATTTTGATTTTATAAAAAGATATTTCAAATCCAGTTTATGACAAAACAATGGGAGAAATAATTTAAATGAAAATACTGAAAATCTTGGAAATAATTTGTACTTGTTCCAAGAACACAACGCAAAACGCAATTCCTGTCGGTCGAAAGTGGTTACTAGAAAACCAGCTGTCAAAACTAACAAATATTAGCACCACAGTCTCTTAGTCACCTTATAGTCATAGAAAGGAACACGGCCAATCTGCTGATCATATACTTTTGGTTCATGCTACAAAAACATTTTCTTCGAAATGCCCTCAGGAAGCCGTCCATGCAATTATTTTTAAGTAACTCCGATGGCCTTGACGTACGACACCCAACTGAAATCTTAAATTGTTCACATCACAAGCTGAGTTTGTAAACGAAACTTTAAAGGCTTTCTAGACACAGACATGTTCTAGTGTTGATTTTCTTTAAAGGCATTCAAATTCACTCTTTAACACAACGCATGGAAATAGATTTTAGGTTGAAATAGAAACCTGATGAACATTTTCAAAAGATAGAAGTTTCCTAATTAAACAGAGTCCATTTTACTGAAATAACCAGATGAACTTTTTATTTTAGCGAGCATATGGTCGACTTGAAATGGAAAATATATCGCTGACAAAAGCTTTTACAAAGCTTGAGTAATCAGCCCCACTGAGGCGCAGCCAATCAGAAATTGTTATTCGTCAAAAAACTGAAACCTTAGCGATCGAGCGACAATAGGTGACAGAAGTTTACGTTTTCAGTTTTTACATTCGTGGCAAAACATAAACGAACATAAAAAGGTGCCAGGACAACTTCTATCATCTGACACTACTAACAAAATAAGGACCACCGCCTGTCTCATATCTAAATGTAAAAGTTAAAATGAGTGTCCATCCGCTGTTTTTTTTTATTAGCGGTTTATGCTTCTGGATATATATCCATGAAAAATCCTCTAGGCAAGTCTTCGAAGTAATTATTTTGTGCTACTGTGTATGCTTTGTCGCAGCGCAAGCCAATTTAAACACAAATTTGTTCTGTTTATAAGATGCAATTTAAAAGCAGCGTTCCAGACTCAAAGACATTTATAACAGTCAAAAATTTTCGAAATTTTGATCCTTTATGACATTTCGAATCCAATTCAATATAAAATGGGAAAAAATATTTACGAGGGCCTTAACGTAACGACACCACACTCAAATTGTTCAATTCACAAGCTGAAACAAGTACGATGTAACGGTATCAACGACGGATAGCCTGCAACCGCATAACATAGAAAAAGCTTTTGCTATCCGTCGTTGATGTCGTTGCATCGTACTTGCTTGTTCTAAGTTATGCGGTTTTAGGCTATCCGTCGTTGACATCGCTGCATCGTACTTGCTTGTTCTAAGTTATGCGGTTTTAGGCTATCCGTCGTGGATATCGCTGCATCGCACTTGCTTGTTCTAAGTTATGCAGTTTTAGGCTATCCGTCGTTGACCTCGCTGCATCGTACTTGCTCGTTCTCAGTTATGCGGTTCTAGGCTATCCCTCGTTGATATTGTTGCATCGTACTTGCTCGTTCTCAGTTATGCAGTTCTAGGCTATCCCTCGTTGATATCGTTGCATCGTACTTGCTCGTTCTTGAGTTATGCGGTTTTAGGCTATCCGTCGTTGATAACATTGCATCGTACTTGCTTGTTCTAAGTTATGCGGTTTTAGGCTCTCCGTCGTTGACATCGCTGCATCGTACTTGCTTGTTCTAAGTTATGTGGTTTTAGGCTATACGTCGTTGATATCGCTGAATCGCAGTTGCATCGCGATATTAACGACGGATAGCCTAAAACCGCAAAACTTAAGAACGAGCAAGTACGAATCAACGATATCAACGAGGGATAGACTAGAACCGCATAACTTAGAACGAGCAAGTACGATGCAGCAATATCAACGACGGATAGCCTACAACCGCATAACTTAGAACGAGCAAGTATGATGCAATGTTATCAACGACGGATAGGCTACAACCGCATAACTTAGAACGAGCAAGTATGATGCAATGTTATCAACGACGGATAGCCTAAAACCGCATAACTTAAGAACGAGCAAGTACGATGCAACGATATCAATGAGAGATAGCCTAAAACCGCATAACTTAAGAACGAGCAAAAACGATGCAACGATATCAATGATGGATAGCCTAAAACCGCATAACTGAGAACGAGCAAGTACGATGCAGCGATGTCAACAACGGATAAACTAAAACTGCATAACTAAGAACAAGCAAATGCGATGCAGCGATGTCAACGACGGATAGCCTAAAACCGCATAACTTAAGAACGAGCAAGTACGATGCAACGACATCAACGACGGATAGCCTGAAACCGCATAACTTAAGAACGAGTAAGTACGATGCAACGATATCAACGACGGATAGCCTAAAACCGCATAACGTAAGAACGAGCAAGAACGATGCAACGATATCAGTGATGGATAGCCTAAAACCCTAAAACCGCATAACTTAAGAACCAGCAAGTATGATACTACGATATCAACGACGGAAAGCCTAAAACCGCATAACTTAGAACAAGCAAGTACAATGCAGCGATACCAATGACGAATAGCCTAAAACCGCATAAATTAGAACAAGCAATTACGATGGAGTGATATCAACGACGGATAGCTCAAAACTGCATAACACAAGAACGAGCAAGTACAATGCAACGATATCAACGAGGATTAGCCTAAAACCGCATAACTTAGAACTAGCAAGTATGATGTAGCGATATCAACGACGGATAGCCTAAAACTGCATAACTTAAGAACTAGCAAGTACGATGCAGCTCAAGAGGCGTTCCGAACTCGGACATCAACAGTTAAAAACTTTTGAAATTTTGATTTTATAAAAAGATATTTCAAATCCAGTTTATGACAAAACAATGGGAGAAATAATTTAAATGAAAATACTGAAAATCTTGGAAATAATTTGTGCTTGTTCCAAGAACACAACGCAAAACGCAATTCCTGTCGGTCGAAAGCTGTTACTAGAAAACCAGATACAAAGTCAATATGACAGAGCTTTCAAAACTAACAAATATTAGGACCACAGTCTCTTACTTACCTTATAGTCATAGAAAGGAATACGGCTAATCTGCTGATCATATAGTTTTGGTTTATGCTATAAAAACATTTTCTTCGAAATGCCCTCGGGAAGCCGTTCATGCAATTATTTTTAGGTAACTCCGATGGCCTTGACGTACGACACCCAACTGAAATCTTAAATTGTTCACATCACAAGCTGAGTTTGTAAGCGAAACTTTAAAGGCTTTCCTGACACAGATTCTAGTGTTGATTTTCTTTAAAGGCATTCAAATTCACTCTTTAACACAACGCATGGAAAAATATTTTAGGTTGAAATAGAACCCTGATGAACATTTTCAAAAGATAGAAGTTTCTTGAAAAAAACAGAGACCATTTCACTAAAATAAACAGATGAACTTTTTATTTTAGCGAGGATATGGCCGACTTGAAATGGAAAATATATTATTGACAAAAGCTTTTACAAAGCTTGAGTAATCAGCCCCACTGAGGCGCAACCAAACAGAAATTGTTATTCGTCAAAACTGAAACATTAGCGATCGAGCGAGAATAGGTGACAGAAGTTCACGTTTTCAGTTTTTACATTCGTGGCAAAACATAAACGAACATAAAAAGGTGCCAGGACAACTTCTATCATCTGACACCACTAACAAAAAATAGGGACCACCGCCTGTCTCTTATCTAAATGTAAAAGTGAAAATGAGTGTCCATCCGCTGTTTTTGTATTAGCGGTTTATGCTACTGGATATATATCCATGAAAAATTCTCTAGGGAAGTCTTCGAAGTAATTTTTTCGTGTTACTGTGCGGGCTTTTTTTCGCGGCGCAAGCCAATTTAAACACAAATTTGTTCCGTTTATAAGATGCATTTGAAAAGCAGCGTTCCAGACTCAAAGACACTTATAACAGTCAAAAATTTTCGAAATTTTGATCTTTTAAGACATTTCAAATTCAATTCATTATAAAACAATGGAAAAAATATTTTAAGTTAAAAATGCTAAACATGTTAAGAAATATTTAGTACGTTTTTCAAAATAGAACGTAAAACGCAACTCCTGTCGGTCGAAACTGGCTACTAGAAAAACAGATACTAAGTTAGTATCAAACAGCAGACAGTGCTCTCGGGGAGCCGCCAATGAAATCTTTTTTCAGGTAACTCCGAGAGCCTTGACGTGACGACATTCAACTTGAATCTAAAAAAAGCAGTCCAAGTAATTTTTTAATGCCACACCGTGGGCTTTGTCGAAACAAAAGCGATTCAAACCCATAGTTGTTCTCATAAGCTGTATTTACAAAGAACAATTGAGAGGCGTTCCAAACTCAGACATCTTCAACAGTCAAACTTTTGTATTTCAACCTTACCTTATAGCAGAAGAAAGAAACATGGCCGATCCACTGTTTTTATAGTAATGGTTTATGCTACTGAAACTTTTTCTTTGAATCTCTGGGAAAGCCTATGACTTGAGAATGGAACTCATGTCGGTCGAAACTGGATACTAGAAAACCAGATACTAAGTTAATGCGACTGAGCTGACAAAACTAACAAATATTAGGACCACAGTATGTTACTTACCTTATAGCCAAAGACATGAACACAGCCAATTCGCTGACCATATAGTAATGGTTCTACTGAAACAATATTCTTTGTATGCCGTTCGTGCGAGTATTTTCAGGCAACTCCGAGGGCCTTAACGTAACGACACCCAACTCAAATTGTTCACTTCACAAGCTGGATTTTCAAACGAAACCTTTAAGGCTTACCAAACACCGACATTTTCTAGAGTTAATTTCGCTTAAAGGCATTTTAGGTCACTCTGTAACACAACTCAGGGAGAAATATTTTAGGTCGAAATGAGAAACATCTCAAGAAATGCCCGACATGCGCATAACTTAGAACGAGCAAGTACGATGCAACGATATCAATGACGGATAGCCTAAAACCGAATAACCTAAGATCGAGCAAGTACGATGCAACGATATCAACGACGGATAGCCTAAAACTGCATAACTTAGAACAAGTAAGTACAATGCAGCGATACCAACGACGGATAGCCTAAAACCCCATAACTTAGAACAAGCAAGTACGATGCAGCGAAATCAGTGACGGATAGCCTAAAAGCGCATAACTCAAGATCGAGCAAGTACAATTCGACGATATCAACGAGGATTAGCCTAAAACCGCATAACTTTAGAACGATCAAGTACGATGCAGCTCAAGAGGCGTTCCGAACTCGGACATCAACAGTTAAAAACTTTTGAAATTTATATTTTATAAAGAGATATTTTAAATCCAGTATATGACAAAACAATGGGAGAAATAATTTAAATGAAAATACTCAAAATCTTGGAAATAATTTAAAGTTAATAATAAAGCAGACATCAAGTTAAAGTGACAGAGCTGATAAAACTAAGAATTAGTAGGACCACATTCTGTTACTCACCTCATAGCCAAAGAAATGAACATAATGATTCTACTGAAACATTTTCTTTGGATGGCTCTTGGGAAGCCGTCCATGCGATTATTTCCAGATAACTCCGAGGCTTAACGTAACGACACCCAACTCAAATCTAAAATAGTTCTACAGTTGATTTTGCTTAAAGGTATTTAAAGCCACTCTGTAACACAACTCACGGAGAAATATTTTGAGTTGAAATGAGAAATATCTCAAGAAATGTTCTATACGCTCTGCTCGAACACGTCGAACATTTTCAAAAGATAGAAGTTTCTATAAATAAACAGATTTTATGGAAACATTCAGATGAACTTGTTATCTTAGCGACCATATGGCCGTCTTTAAATGAGAGATATATCGTTGATAAGTGCTTTTATAAATCTTGAGTAATCGGCGTTTCTGAGGCGCAGCGAAACAGAAATTGTTAAACTAAAACGTTAGTGATCGCGCAAAAGTGTCATAACATAGACAAAGCTGAAAATAAATGGGTGCAAAGGCTTGTTTTAAAATTTGATACATCCCATAAAATAAGGACCACAGCCCGTACCGCTTCACCTCATCCGCGTTTTTTTGTAATAATTTATCCTATTGAAGGGGGGGGGGGGGGGGGGGGGGGGATGGGGATTTTTCCTATGAAATGCTCTTGGGGTGCCGTCGAAGTAATTTTCTTATGCGACTCCGTGGGCTTTATCGCAACGCAAGTCAATTCAAACTCAAAGTTGTTCTCATGAGCTGTATTTTCTAAGATCAGAATAGAGGCGTTCCAAACTCAGACATCTTTAACAGTTAAAAACTTTTAGAATTTTGATTTAATCAAAAGATGTTTCAAATCCAATTAATGTCAAAACTATGGGAGAAATATTTTAAAATACTAAATATCTTAAGAAATATTTTGTATTTGTTCCCCAAACGAAACGCAACTCCTGTTGGTCTGAACTGGTTACTACAAAAACCCGATAATATTGTAATACAACTCAGCTGACAAATCTAACAAAATTAGGACCATAGTCCGTTAAACATACTTTATAGCAAAAGAAACGACCAAGGCCGATCCGAAGATCTTATAGTAATGGTTTATGCTAGTGGAAATTTTTCCTTGTACAGATCTAGGGAAACTTTCTACGCAGTTTCTTTTTTCAGGTAACTCCGAGGGCCTTGACGTAACGACACCCAAGCCGAACTTTCACATGAAACCGTTCAGGCTTTCCAAACACCGACATTTTCTAGAGTTGATTTTCTTATAGGCATTTAAAACCACTCTGTGACACAATTAAGCAAGAAATATTTTAAGTTGAAATGAGAAACATCTCAAGTAATGTTCCGCACGCGCGACCAGAACGCGGTGAAATTTCGATTTTATTAAATGATATTTCAAATCCAATTCATTACAAAACAATAGGAGAAGTATTTTAAGTTTAAAATACTGAACAAGTTGAGAAATATTTTGTACGTTTTCCAAAAAAAGAACGCAAAACGCAACTCATTTCGACGAAACTGACTACTAGAAAACTAGACACGAAGTTTGTATGAATCAGCTGACAGTGATCTAGGGAAGCCGTCAATGCAATTTTTTCCAGGTAACTCCTAGACCCTTGACGTAAGGACATCCAACTCAAATCTAAAATTGTTCACTTCACAAGCAGAACTTGCATACGAAAACTTTGGGGTTTACCAAACACAGACATCTTCTAGAGTTTATTTTTTTAAAGGCATTTAAAGTCACTCTGTGACACAACTAAGGGAGCAATATTTTATGTTGAAACGAGAACATCTCAAGCAATGTTCCGTACGCGCGACCAGAACGCGCTGAACATTTCCAAAAGATAACTGTTTCTTGAAATAAAGTCCAATTGAGTCCATTTTACGGAAACATTCAGACAAAATTGTCATTTTAGCAAGCATATGGCCGTCCTTAAATAGAAAATACATTTTCCAAGAGAGCTTTTACAAAGCTCAGATAATTGGTGGTCATGAGGCGCAGCCCCACAAAAATTGGTATTCGTCAAAACTAAAACATTAGCGATCGAGCGGACCTAGGTCACAGAAATGCACTTCGTCAGTTATCTTACATTTGTGGCAAAACATAGACATCGTTGAACATAAAAAGGGGCAAGGACAAGTGCTATCATCTGATATCTCACATAAAATAAGGACCACAGCCCGTTTCTTAAGAGATATTTTGTATGCGTTCCCAAAACAAAACGCAACTTTTGTCGGTCTAAACTGACTACTACAAAATCCAGATGATAAGGTAGTATATGACACAGCTGACAAAACTAACAAAATTAAGACCACAGTCCGTTAATTATACCTTATAGCAAAAGAAACGATCAAGGGCGATACACTGATCTTATAGTAATTGCTCAGGCTACTGGAAATTTTACCTTGTACACATCTATGGAAACATTCCATGCAATATCTTTTTTCACGTAACTCCGAGGGCCTTGACGTAACGACAACCACCTCAAATCTAAAATCGTTCACTTCAAAAGCTAAATTTTCAAACGAAAACTTTGGGGTTTTTTACTCACAGACATTTTCTAGAATTAGCTTTTGACTTTTTTTGAAGGCATTTAAAGCCATTCTTTGACACAACCAAGGGAGAAATATTTCAAGTTGAAATAAGAAACATCTAAAGAAATATTCCGTACGCGCGGCAAGAACGCGATGAACATTTTCAAAAAGATAGCAGTTTTATGAAATAAACAGTTTACGGAAACATTCAGATAAACTTTCTATTTTAGAGACAATATGGCCGTCTTTAAATGGAAAATATATATTGACGACAAGAGATTTTACAAGTAATCGGCGCCGCTGAGGCGCAGCCCAACAGAAATTGATATTCGTCAAAACTAAAACATTAGCGATCGAGCGAAACTAGATGACAGGAATGCAATTGTTCTGTTATCTCACATTCGTGGCTAAACATAGACGACCATAAAAAAATGCAAAGACAAATTCTACCGTCTGATACCACTTACAAATTAAGGACCACAGTCCGTTTATCCCTTAATGCAAACGTGATGATGGATGTCCATCCTCTGTTTTTATAGTAATGGTTAATGCTACTGGGGCTTTTTATATAACAAGCTTTGGGTAATCCGTCGAAATAATTTTTCCTTGCGAGTCCGTGGCTGCTGGAAAACCAGACATTAAGTTAGTATGAAACAGCTGACAGAGCTCAGGCAAGCCGTCAATTCAATCTTTTTTCAAATAACTTCGAGAGTTTTGACGTAACGACATCCAACTCAAATCTAGAATTGTTCACTTCACAAAGAGAATTTTGAATAGAAAACTTTGGGGCTTTCCAAACACAGCCATTTTCCAAAGTTGATTTTATAAGGCATTTGAAGAAACATCTCAAGTAATGTTCCGTACGCGCGATCAGAACGCGGTGATCATTTGCAAAAGATAACTGCTTCTTGAAATAAACATTTACGGAAACATTCAGTTGAAAATTTTATGCCAGCGAGCACACGGCCGTCTTCAAATAGAAAACATTTTGTTGATAAGAGCATTTACAAAGCTTAAATATTCGGCCCCCTGAGGCGCAGCCCAAAAGATATTGGTATTCGTCAAATCTAAAACATTGGCGATCGGGTGAAACTAGTTGACAGAAATGCACTTCGTCTGTTATCTTACTTTCGTGTCAAAACACAAACATAGATGAACTTAAAAAGGCGCAAAGACAAGTTTTATAATTTAACACCTCAAATAAAATAATGACCACAGCTCGTTTCCTACCTTGATGCGAACGTGATGATTGGTGTCTACCCACTGTTGTTATATTAACGGTTTATGCTACTTTTCTATAAAGTGCTCAAGGCAAGTCATCGATGTAATTTTTTCATGCAACTCCACGGGCTTTGTCGCAACGCAAGCCAATTCAAATCAAAATAAGCCGTATTTTCAAAGGACAACTTTGAGGCGTTCCAAACTTAGACATCTTCAACAGGTAAAAATTTTGAGTTTTTGGTTTTATTAAAAGATATTTCAAATGAGAGAAAATTTTTAAGTTAAAAACTGAACATTTTAAAGAGAATTTTTGGACGTTTTCCTAAAACACAAAACAAAACGCAACTCCTGTCGGTCAAAACTGGCTAGTACAAAACCAGATACTAAGTTAATATGACACAGCTGACAAAACCAACAAAATTAGAAAACTATATACTAAGTTGTGGTAACCTATAGCAGTATACAATTGAAATTATAACCCTTGAAGCAAGACTAAGCTTTAATCAAATCTTTCACAGCTACGCACGAAGTGAACTGAATAGTAAATATTAGATATAGGACAACAAGTGAACCAGACGTAAACAAAGTAATCAACCAATTTAGGATCACGTAATCATGGCGTTAGCTCAGCAATCACCAACTTACAGATAGATTGAAATTCACATAAACAGTATTGGAAAATAGATACATCAAAATTATGTACGGAATTAATTTTTACCGAATAATAAAATATACACAGGTGAAAAAACAAGGAGCACAGTCCGTTACTTACCCTATAGTAAAAAAGATATTAACACGACCGATCCGCTGATCTTATAGTAATGGTTTGTGCTATCGGAACTTTTTCTTTGAAGAGCTCAAGGTAAGCTGTCTATGCATTTTTTTCAGGTTAATCCGAGAGCCTTGACGTAACAACACCCAACTCAAATAAAAAAGTGTTCACTTCAAGAGCATCATCCTCAAACGAGACCTTTTGAGGCTTTCCGAACACAGACATTTTCTAGAGTTAACTTTTGATTCTTTTTAAAGGCATTTAAATCCACTGTGTGACACAATCAAGGGAAAAATATTTCAAGTTGACAAGAGAAAGATTTCAAAAAATGTTCCGTACGCGCGGAATTAACAGAGAACATTTTACGGAAACGTTCAGAAGAACTTTTTATTATAGCGAACAAATGGAAGCAGCCCAACAGAAATTGGTATTCTTCTAAACTAAAACGTTAGCGATCTCGTGAAATTTGGTGACAGAAATGTACTTTGTCAGTTATCATCTATTCGTGTAAAAACAAAGACATAGCTGAACATAAAAGAGTGCAGAGGCTAATTTGATGCCACCCATAAAATAACCTAACTTAACTTAACCTTTTAACGGGGCGTTTCAAAATCATACATCTTCAACAGTTAGAAACTTTTGAAATTTTGAATTAATTAAAAGATATTTTAAATCCAATTCATGACAAAACGATGGAAAAAATATTTTAAATTGAATATACTGAACATCTCAAAATATATTTTGAACGTTCTCCAAAACAAAACGCAAACGGAATTCCTGTCAGTCGAAACGGGCTACTAGTAAACCAGATACTAAGTTAATATGAAACAGTAGACAAAACTAACAAAATTAGGACCACAGTCCGGCACATACCTCAAAGCAAAAAAAGCGTACACGGCGTTACGCCGTATTTAAATGGAAAATATATTGCGTCGACCCTGAGGCGCAGTCAAACAGAAATTATTTTTTGTTAAAACTAAAACATTAGCAATCGGGCTTAACTGTGTGAGAGAAATGCACTTCTTAAGTTATCTTACATTCTTGGCAAAACATAGACAAGATCTATGAAATGAACCCACCAACAAAATAAGGACCAAGGCGGTTTCTTACCTTTACGCGACTGTGATGATGGAAGTCCATCCGCTGTTTTTATATTCACGGTTTATGCTACTGGGTCGTTTTCTATCAAAACCTCAAGGAAAGCCGTTGAAGTAATTTTTTTAAGCGACTTCTTGGGCTTTCTCCCAATCCGAAACAATTCAAACCCAAAGTTGTTTTCCTAAGCTGAATTTACAAAGGACAACTCAGACATATGCAACTACTAAAAAATTTTTGAGTTATTATTCAATTAAAACATTTCAAATTCAATTTATGACAAAGCAATAGAAAAAATATTTTAAGTTAAAAATACTGAACGTCTTAAGAAACAGTTTGTACTCATTTCAAAACACAATGCAAAGCGCATTTCTTGTCGGGCAAAACTGGCTACTAGCAAACGAGATACTAAGTTAATATGCAAAAGCAGACATAACTAACTGAATAAGGACCACAGTCCGGCACTTACCTCAAAACACAAGAAACGAACACGGCCGTCGACTGTGTTTAAATGGAAAATATATTGTCGCGCCCCCTAGGCGCAGCCCAACAGAAAATTAGTATTCGCCAAAACTAAAACATTGGCGATGGGGCTAAATTATGTGAGAAAAATGCACTTCCTCAGTTATCTTACATCCGTGGCAAAACATAGACAAGTTCTATCATCTGATCCCAACAATAAAATAGAGAGCACAGCCAGATTCTTACCTTAACGAGAATGTGATGATGGATGTCCCTATGCTGTCTTCATATTAGGGGTTAATGTTGCTGGGTCTTTTTCTGTGAAATGCTCTTGGAAGCCGTCGAAGTAATTTTTTTTAGCGACTCCTTGGGTTTTCTCCCAACCCAATACAATTCAAACCCAAAGTTGTTCTCTTAAGCTGTATTTTCAAAGGACAACTCAGACATCTTCAACAGTTAAAACCTTTTGAAATTTTGATTTTAGTAAAGGATATTTTAAATCCAATTTATGACAAAACAATTGGAATAATATTTTAAGTTAAAAACACTGAATATGCTGGGAAATATTTTTCACGTGTTTACAGATATCAACGCAAAACGCAACTCCTGTCGGTCGAAAGTGATTACTAGAAAACCAGATACAAAGTTACTATGGCGGAGCTCACAAAATTAACAAATATTAGGACCACAGTTCCGAGAATGAAACATTCAACATCGCGTCGGTTCCAAGCATGGCCCATACATATCGAGTAGATTTGCCTATACACACGAAATTATAAATAATATACTAATCAAACTTGGACGTAGTATTGGGTAATGAAGGATTAAATTTAAATAACATCGCGCATGTTCTATCGATCGTTTCCATCCATCCGATTCAGAGTTTCATCGAATCAAGGCACAAGCTAATATTTAATTTCTTACAAATCAACGTGGTCTGCAGATGTTGTCACATGTCTCACTACTGTATAGTATTTTCCGATCGAACGTGGGCCGCGAAGGGATAGATAAGTATTTGTATCATACCATACGTATAATGACAAGCATAATTATTATTTTACGCTGAAATGTAAGTGATTGCTGATTATTATTTATTGTTTCGGTATCTGAAACCGCGGTGTAAGCATATGATTCTTTCCATATGCCACTGATATAGCACATCTCATGTATGGCACATAATTAAAATTACTGTTTTCAATATTAGGCCACGGCCACGACGTCAATTCAACAGATAAACACTACGATTATACATACACTACACTGACATTGTAAGACAATCAGTGAAAAGTTTACTAAGCAATTTACATCATTTTAAGTCAATATTATACAATTAGCCATCAGTCATTCGCACCATGTCTTATCATGCGTGTTACAAGACATATATGTGCGAATTTTCCCTATACACTTCAATCGAAAAGCCGACATGTGCGCCGATAACCGGTAACAAATTTCAGCAACGTGTTACCACACACGAGAAAATCAACTCAGTACTGAAACTTAGAAGTCGCCGACAAAGAGAGAGATGGACCACGAGTCGGCAAGACGCGAAACATGTGGTTGGTGTAATGTTACCAAGCACGATTAAGATATAGCATGAGAATAGTAATATATATCATAAACTCATTGTTATATAATATTTTACAACTAATTGAGGATTGTGAATAGATATCTTAAGGCTATTTACGGTGTTAATATTTCACAACCAAATGTGGACCGTTGACCATTCACAATTTCAAAAGATAACCCGATATAAGCAAATAGTTTTGTAATCGCTGACGGAACGCACCTCATATATGACACATGATTGACAAATAAACATACATACACTATATCATACATGAACACTCTTTTGAACATGCGTATAATGAAATAAGACTGCGTGGCAATCGGATATATCGGTCAAGTTCAACCGGTAATCATACGGTATCACAGGGTTTACCGGCCAAACATCTATTACATCCACATGCGGTATCTGGTTAATTAAGGTGACTACCACGTTGCAAGACAATCAGTTATCAAGTTCAATAATCAGTCAGCATCACAGGTGGGCGTAATGTATTTAACATAGCGTATCCCAAACATTGGGAGATTTACTAATGCCTTTTTCACACCTGTGCGAATACTCATATCTACGATACAACAAGTTCCAGTATCGATGCACTCAAACAACAAATCAATCAAAGGAATTTTCACTTACCCATTTAATTTATATTCTTACTTTTTATCTTCATTACTAGCAACATCAACTTGAAGGACGATTAAATTTCTAAAAACAAAATAAATAATTAACTGCTAGCTAGCTACCATTCGTATAATCATGCGCATTTTACATGATGCTGGATTACAAAACGGGCATGTGTTTTAATTGAAACTCCGAGAAATAACGCCGATAACGGAGAGCAAGTTTCGGCAACGCAGCATGCAGCTGCAAAATTGAGACAAAACAAACTGGGCACCGATCTTTAGAAGCCGCCGACAAAGCGGCAGAAGGACCACGGAGTTGGCAAGACCCCGAAACTACAGTTGGTGTAATGTTACTGAGTGCCCTTTAGACACAGCACAAGAATAGCAAATATATATCACGATAACAATAACTCTATGTTATATATGTTATAAGTATGGCACATAATTGACAGATAAAATCACTCATTTCAAAGTTTTATGTGCAATAATGAGATGCGCGATAGGTCATCAGCGTCAAATTGTCTCGTAGCAGACATTGAAAAACAATCGGTTATGAAGTTTAATATTAATAATCAGCCAGCATCGCAGGTCGGCGTAACCTATTGAACATAACCTACTGACCAAATATACTTAAAACGATACAGTGATAAATTGCTTTATATGTAGCTGGAATAATACACGGGCATACAACGCAACATGCCGCCGCACAATAGAAAAAATTAACTCAATACTAAACCTAAGAAGTCGTCATATTTTCCAACTTTTACAAAAAGTTATTATGACCCCCAAGCTTGAAAGTTCGAATTGAAATATTTTGCCAGTAAATAAAACAGCCCAATACAGTGTTACATAACATCAGCATGAACTGCCATTGAGCCAGAAGCGCCAAACCACGAAGGTCGTGGTTTCACTTCAACCCAGATCTTCTAAACCAAATTTCTACCTTTGCTTTATACATACCTTGTTCATATTCCGCTTGCTTAACGTTAAAGATATATTCCTGAAAATATTTGGTTACCTCTTCTCATAATCCTTCCAATCTATTCCGTATATATCTCTTTTCGATATCCATTGCGCCGAATATAACAAACACAACCGACGTCACAGCGTACATGTTCAAATGAACGTTAGCGTTATTATCGAAGCAAGAAGTTTTTCACTTTTATCTGACGACGATAATCACCGACTCGAGAGTCGCTATTTAATCAACGATACGCGTAAGGCATCGGCACACTTAGTAGACCAACTAAAATGATCTTGAAAAATTAAAAAAAAAATATTATCAAAATTGAAAGTCGTAAAGTTATTTACTATAAAATTTCTTCGAAATAATGACAATGGAAAGTCTTGAAACTATTTACAATAAAATTACTATAAAATTTCTTTGAAATTATCACAATGGAAGGTCTTAAAGTTATTTACTATAAAATTACTATAAAATGACTTTAAAATTATCACAATGGAGGGTCTAAAAGTTATTTACTATAAAAATTACTATAAAATTTCTTTGAAATCATCACAATGGAAAGTCTTAAAGTTATTTACTATAAAATTACTATAAAATTTCTTTGAAATCATCACAATGGAAAGTCTAAAGTTATTTACTATAAAATTACTAAAAAATTTCATTGAAATTATCACAACGGAAAATTTCAAAAGTTATTTACTATGAAATTACTATAAAATGACTTTGAATTATCACAATGGAGAGTCTGAAAGTTATTTAATATAAAATTACTATAAAATTTTTTTGAATTTTTCACAAAGGAAAGTCTTAAGGTTATTTACTATAAAATTACTATAAAATTTTTTTGAAATTATCACAATGGAAAGTCTTAAAGTTATTTACTATAAAATTACTATAAAATGACTTTAAAATTATCACAATGAAATATTTTAAGTTCAAATGAGAAAAATCTCAAGGAATATTGTATACGACATCCAACTTAATTCTAAAATTGTTCACTTCACAAGCAGAGTTTTTACAGGAAATCTTTCAAGATTTCCAAACGCAAACATGTTCTAGAGTTGATTTTTGTTAAATGCCTTTAAAGCCTGTAACACAACTAAGGGAGAAATATTTTAAGCTGCAATGAGAAACATATGAAGAAATGTTCTATACGCGCCGTAAGAACGCGATGGACATTTTCAAAAGAAAGAATTTTCTTGAAATAAACAGAGTCCTTTTACTGAAAAATACACGTGAACTTTTTATTTTAGCGGCCGTCTTGGAATAGAAAAATTATCGACATGAGCTTTTACAAAGTTTAAAGAATCGGCACCTCAGAGGCGCAGCTCAACAGGATTGATATTCGATAAAACTGAAACATTAGCGTCGAGCGAAACAATTTGACAGAAATTCTTTTCTTCAGTTTCTTACATCCGTGGCAAAACAAGGACATAAATGAATATTAAAAGGTGCAAAGACAGGTTCTATCATCTTATACCTTCAAAAACATAAGGACCGCACCCCCTGTGTTACATTAATGCAAACGTAATTATTGGTTTTCATCCGCTGTTTTTATACTAGAGGTTTGTGCCACAGGAGATTTTTCAATGAAAAGCTCCTGGTAAGCCGTCTAAGTAATTTTCCATGCGACTCCGAGGGCTTTGTCGCAAAGTAAGCCAATTCAAACCCAAAGTTCTTTAATTCATAAGCTGCATTTTAAAAGGGGCGTTCCAGACTCAAGACAATTTCAACAGTTAAAACCTTTGAAATTTCTATTTTATTAAAAAGATATTTCAAATCCAATGCATTATAAAACAACGGGAGAAAGTTAAAACTACTGAAATTCTTGAGAAATATTTTGTACGTTTTCCAAAACACAACGGAAAACGTAACTCCTGTCGGTCAAAACTGTCTATTAGAAAACCAGTCACTGAGTTAGATTGAAACACCTGGAACTGGCGAAACATAGAAAAGTTCTATCATGTGATCCCACTAATAAAATAAGAACCACAGCCCGATTCTTACCTTAACAAGAATAATACGATGGAAGTCCTTCCGCTGTTTTTATATCAACGGTAAATGCTACTGGGTCTTTTTCTTTGAAATGCTCCATGGAAGCCGTCGAAGAAATTTTTTGAGCAACTCCTTAGGATGGGTGTTTATCGCTACTGGGTCTTTTTCTTTGAAATGCTCCATGGAAGCCGTCGAAGAAATTTATGAGCAACTCCTTAGGATGGGTGTCTATCGTCTGTTTTTATATTAACGGTTTATGCTACTGGGTCTTTTTCAAAAAGCAACTCCTGTCGGTCGAAACTGGCTGCTAGGAAACCAGACACTGAGTTAGTAGGAAACAGCTGACACAGATCTAGGGAACTGACAAAACATAGAAAAGTTCTAACGTGTGATCCCACCAATGAAATAAGGACCACACCACGTTTCTTACCTTAGCGCAAATGTTAGGATGGGTGTCTATCGTCTGTTTTTATAATAACGGTTCATGCTACTGGGTCTTTTTCTTTGAGATGCTCTAGGGAAGCGGTCGAAGAAATTTTTTTTAAGCGACTACTTGGGCTTTCTCCCAACCCAAGACAATTCAAACCCAAAGTTGTTCTCATGAACCGTATTTTTTCAAATGACAATTCAGAGGTGTTCCAAACTCGAACATCTTCAACAGTTAAAAACTTTTGAAATTTTGATTTATTAAAAGATTTTTTAAATCCAATTTATGACAAAACAATGGGAGAAATATTTTAAGGTAAAAATACGAAATATCTTGGGAAATATTTTGTACTTGTTACCGAACTGGTACTTCAATCCGATAAAACCGGAATACAAAATTCCGGAACTTGAAATGTTACAGGTGAAAAGAAGGCTCGTCACTTCACAATAACAATCCCGTCACGAGATCAAGATTCACACGATCACGCCCATGAAATAAGTTCGGAAGATCACGGTTATTTGAAAAAGAAATTCCAAAATCAATGTATATACTGACAATATAAATTATCCTAAAACACTCCAGCAAAGAGCTTATTAATATATATATTAATATATATATATTGTCAATTTTTCATCAACTGTTTGTCGCTCCCTACGTTGTGTATTATTTGATCGAAACGTGTAAAACGGAATACCACCACGCTGGAACAACCGTATGAACATTAACTTTTCCCTATTTCAAGTTTATGCAGTATGCAATAAGCACTAACAAACAAAAGACGGCAGGGCGATGACAAGTAAAAGAACAGTGATAACTGGACATCGCACCATGCCCATAGAGCACGTATGCGCCTCCACTGAAGTTTGCAAACAAGATGATATTAGTTAATTATATGACATGCAGCCGTGTTAAAGCTCATGACAGTGTGGCGTATGTTATAATCATGTTTTCCATGAGCGTTTCCAGGCGCCCGGTTGCTCTTTCGGTAAAGCGTCGGGGATACTCCTGGAGCCAATCCTCTCTAACGTCACAGGTTCGGACCCCAATGAAAGCGATTTTGCAATGGGTCTTCTAAAACGCTCGCCGGTCCCAATAAATTGATCGAGTCCCCCTTTTCTTTTGCTACGTCGTGATTTGGTCAAAAAATAATTTGCAATCTTTAATAATTCGTCTTTTTATTACTAACATAACATGAAAGTTCAACAATTGCAATTCCTTTTAGACGAAAAAACAAATTCTGATATTTTGGGCTTCCATTGTGGCACCCCGCTCTCGAATGTTAAAACGAATTTGTCTCGTGTCTTCATGCAAGGGCAATATTAATCTTGGGGATTAGATATGTTATAACCAATTTATGTAAGTCATAATTCGGGTTATGCAAAGAGTTGCTGTAAACAGACTACCGGTACTTGATTGTGCACAAACAAATGTTGTGATCTTATCCTTTGTAAACCATTGTAAATGTCATATGGTGACCATTTCTATGATGGTGGTAAATCAAACAGGTCCCACTAAGCAATATCATGGTTACATTACAAGAAGATAAATAAATCACCGAGAACAATTTTTTAAAAAAATAAACGAATTCGTAGTGATTAACTACGCCAATGTTGTCAAATGCTCCCCAAGACTGGTTAAGGAGCGAATATCCTGCCAGTTTTAACTCTCCCCTAAACGCTGGGGGTGGGTGCAAGATGGGAATGCACATCCCTGATCGCCTTGACATACCGATTGGTTTGTATCCAGTGAGCGATGATAAAATATATATATATATATATGCGAGAACTTTGCTAAATGCATCTCCAGTGCGCAGTGGTTCATGCGCCGCTTACAGCTTCCTTACTAAACCATGTTTATGCACGGGAAAAATGAAATGTTAATCCAACACCTTCGCAACCAATTCAAAACTAGTGTTTGCCAAGAGGTTGCGATTTGCCAAATCATATCATCAACTTTCCTTTCCCAAAGAATAAAAATAGAATCCTATGCCAAGACTCCTGATAAAGTGGGAAAACGCCAAAATTTTATGCGCTTTGATTAAACCTTCATTTAGCCAAAACTTTCAGTAAGTATTCATTATTGTATCATCTTTTTCAAGCCTAAATCGCATAACGCCCAACCCAAACCCTCACCATCGTTCCTGCGGCTTTCGTGTGAATTATGCCGAGATGCTCAGCTTTAAGCACGCTCTCTACAAACTAAGTTCAACAGATCAAAATACATCGCAAAACCTGGCAACAGCACCCAATACATTTTTCCTACAGATCCCACTTTTCTCAAAAACAATCGGACAAGATATTTCAAGCAAGCTCATGTTACTACTAATAAACTTGTGGTGCCGGTACAAATAGTATCTTGGCGATGGCCAAGTGTGCTGAACGTCGTTTTAAGAAGTTGACCATCTCATTCTAAATGAAAAAATTTTAATTTATTTATATTTCACAAAGGAAAGTCTTAAGGTTATTTACTATAAAATTACTATAAAATTTTTTTGAAATTATCACAATGGAAAGTCTTAAAGTTATTTACTAGATAAAATTACTATAAAATGACTTTAAAATTATCACAATGAAATATTTTAAGTTCAAATGAGAAAAATCTCAAGGAATATTGTATACGACATCCAACTTAATTCTAAAATTGTTCACTTCACAAGCAGAGTTTTTACAGGAAATCTTTCAAGATTTCCAAACGCAAACATGTTCTAGAGTTGATTTTTGTTAAATGCCTTTAAAGCCTGTAACACAACTAAGGGAGAAATATTTTAAGCTGCAATGAGAAACATATGAAGAAATGTTCTATACGCGCCGTAAGAACGCGATGGACATTTTCAAAAGAAAGAATTTTCTTGAAATAAACAGAGTCCTTTTACTGAAAAATACACGTGAACTTTTTATTTTAGCGGCCGTCTTGGAATAGAAAAAATATCGACATGAGCTTTTACAAAGTTTAAAGAATCGGCACCTCAGAGGCGCAGCTCAACAGGATTGATATTCGATAAAACTGAAACATTAGCGTCGAGCGAAACAACATTTGACAGAAATTCTTTTCTTCAGTTTCTTACATCCGTGGCAAAACAAGGACATAAATGAATATTAAAAGGTGCAAAGACAGGTTCTATCATCTTATACCTTCAAAAACATAAGGACCGCACCCCCTGTGTTACATTAATGCAAACGTAATTATTGGTTTTCATCCGCTGTTTTTATACTAGAGGTTTGTGCCACAGGAGATTTTTCAATGAAAAGCTCCTGGTAAGCCGTCTAAGTAATTTTCCATGCGACTCCGAGGGCTTTGTCGCAAAGTAAGCCAATTCAAACCCAAAGTTCTTTAATTCATAAGCTGCATTTTAAAAGGGGCGTTCCAGACTCAAGACAATTTCAACAGTTAAAACCTTTGAAATTTCTATTTTATTAAAAGATATTTCAAATCCAATGCATTATAAAACAACGGGAGAAAGTTAAAACTACTGAAATTCTTGAGAAATATTTTGTACGTTTTCCAAAACACAACGGAAAACGTAACTCCTGTCGGTCAAAACTGTCTATTAGAAAACCAGTCACTGAGTTAGATTGAAACACCTGGAACTGGCGAAACATAGAAAAGTTCTATCATGTGATCCCACTAATAAAATAAGAACCACAGCCCGATTCTTACCTTAACAAGAATAATACGATGGAAGTCCTTCCGCTGTTTTTATATCAACGGTAAATGCTACTGGGTCTTTTTCTTTGAAATGCTCCATGGAAGCCGTCGAAGAAATTTTTTGAGCAACTCCTTAGGATGGGTGTTTATCGCTACTGGGTCTTTTTCTTTGAAATGCTCCATGGAAGCCGTCGAAGAAATTTATGAGCAACTCCTTAGGATGGGTGTCTATCGTCTGTTTTTATATTAACGGTTTATGCTACTGGGTCTTTTTCAAAAAGCAACTCCTGTCGGTCGAAACTGGCTGCTAGGAAACCAGACACTGAGTTAGTAGGAAACAGCTGACACAGATCTAGGGAACTGACAAAACATAGAAAAGTTCTAACGTGTGATCCCACCAATGAAATAAGGACCACACCACGTTTCTTACCTTAGCGCAAATGTTAGGATGGGTGTCTATCGTCTGTTTTTATAATAACGGTTCATGCTACTGGGTCTTTTTCTTTGAGATGCTCTAGGGAAGCGGTCGAAGAAATTTTTTTTTAGCGACTACTTGGGCTTTCTCCCAACCCAAGACAATTCAAACCCAAAGTTGTTCTCATGAACCGTATTTTTTCAAATGACAATTCAGAGGTGTTCCAAACTCGAACATCTTCAACAGTTAAAAACTTTTTGAAATTTTGATTTTATTAAAAGATTTTTTAAATCCAATTTATGACAAAACAATGGGAGAAATATTTTAAGGTAAAAAATACGAAATATCTTGGGAAATATTTTGTACTTGTTACCGAACTGGTACTTCAATCCGATAAAACCGGAATACAAAATTCCGGAACTTGAAATGTTACAGGTGAAAAGAAGGCTCGTCACTTCACAATAACAATCCCGTCACGAGATCAAGATTCACACGATCACGCCCATGAAATAAGTTCGGAAGATCACGGTTATTTGAAAAAGAAATTCCAAAATCAATGTATATACTGACAATATAAATTATCCTAAAACACTCCAGCAAAGAGCTTATTAATATATATATTAATATATATATATTGTCAATTTTTCATCAACTGTTTGTCGCTCCCTACGTTGTGTATTATTTGATCGAAACGTGTAAAACGGAATACCACCACGCTGGAACAACCGTATGAACATTAACTTTTCCCTATTTCAAGTTTATGCAGTATGCAATAAGCACTAACAAACAAAAGACGGCAGGGCGATGACAAGTAAAAGAACAGTGATAACTGGACATCGCACCATGCCCATAGAGCACGTATGCGCCTCCACTGAAGTTTGCAAACAAGATGATATTAGTTAATTATATGACATGCAGCCGTGTTAAAGCTCATGACAGTGTGGCGTATGTTATAATCATGTTTTCCATGAGCGTTTCCAGGCGCCCGGTTGCTCTTTCGGTAAAGCGTCGGGGATACTCCTGGAGCCAATCCTCTCTAACGTCACAGGTTCGGACCCCAATGAAAGCGATTTTGCAATGGGTCTTCTAAAACGCTCGCCGGTCCCAATAAATTGATCGAGTCCCCCTTTTCTTTTGCTACGTCGTGATTTGGTCAAAAAATAATTTGCAATCTTTAATAATTCGTCTTTTTATTACTAACATAACATGAAAGTTCAACAATTGCAATCCGCGTTATTTCCTTTTAGACGAAAAAACAAATTCTGATATTTTGGGCTTCCATTGTGGCACCCCGCTCTCGAATGTTAAAACGAATTTGTCTCGTGTCTTCATGCAAGGGCAATATTAATCTTGGGGATTAGATATGTTATAACCAATTTATGTAAGTCATAATTCGGGTTATGCAAAGAGTTGCTGTAAACAGACTACCGGTACTTGATTGTGCACAAACAAATGTTGTGATCTTATCCTTTGTAAACCATTGTAAATGTCATATGGTGACCATTTCTATGATGGTGGTAAATCAAACAGGTCCCACTAAGCAATATCATGGTTACATTACAAGAAGATAAATAAATCACCGAGAACAATTTTTTAAAAAATAAACGAATTCGTAGTGATTAACTACGCCAATGTTGTCAAATGCTCCCCAAGACTGGTTAAGGAGCGAATATCCTGCCAGTTTTAACTCTCCCCTAAACGCTGGGGGTGGGTGCAAGATGGGAATGCACATCCCTGATCGCCTTGACATACCGATTGGTTTGTATCCAGTGAGCGATGATAAAATATATATATATATATGCGAGAACTTTGCTAAATGCATCTCCAGTGCGCAGTGGTTCATGCGCCGCTTACAGCTTCCTTACTAAACCATGTTTATGCACGGGAAAAATGAAATGTTAATCCAACACCTTCGCAACCAATTCAAAACTAGTGTTTGCCAAGAGGTTGCGATTTGCCAAATCATATCATCAACTTTCCTTTCCCAAAGAATAAAAATAGAATCCTATGCCAAGACTCCTGATAAAGTGGGAAAACGCCAAAATTTTATGCGCTTTGATTAAACCTTCATTTAGCCAAAACTTCAGTAAGTATTCATTATTGTATCATCTTTTTCAAGCCTAAATCGCATAACGCCCAACCCAAACCCTCACCATCGTTCCTGCGGCTTTCGTGTGAATTATGCCGAGATGCTCAGCTTTAAGCACGCTCTCTACAAACTAAGTTCAACAGATCAAAATACATCGCAAAACCTGGCAACAGCACCCAATACATTTTTCCTACAGATCCCACTTTTCTCAAAAACAATCGGACAAGATATTTCAAGCAAGCTCATGTTACTACTAATAAACTTGTGGTGCCGGTACAAATAGTATCTTGGCGATGGCCAAGTGTGCTGAACGTCGTTTTAAGAAGTTGACCATCTCATTCTAAATGAAAAAATTTTAATTATATTTCCCAGCATTCAGAAATGCACATTTATGAAATCACAATGGCTTCAGATTTGTCATTTTCCACCACTGTACTATGGTACTATGAAACTATGGAATGCCCAGTAGTTAAAAATTTGATTTAAAAGTAAGAGATTTAAATACGATACTGACCATTGAATATCGTTGGAATAATTTTCAATTCTTCAGTTTAACCCCACGCAACCACAAAATCAGACGACCTTAAAAGACCTCTTAAACTCATACGTGCTCCAGTTACTTTGATCACCACCATAATATTTTTATAAACATAAATAGTCATGCATGCTACCTTTGCTCCAAAGATTCTAAACTTACACTCCTATCCTTAAAAACTATACAAACGTTGAAACAAATCACATCTGTTTTCTATTCCCACCTAAACACTCCTTCAGATCTCCATTTTATCATACACCAACAATCCAAACAGTGGAGTAGTTGAAGTCCTGTCACTGTCTTCATCAACGAGTACAGAGTCTGCGAAAGTGTTCACCAGTTAAAGAATTGTTACCTTGGATAACTTAAAAAACAATTTCAACAATTATAAGGTGTCCGAGGTCACACATGGACACATAGAATGGAGGTCTAAACCAGCTTTAAATTACTTACATTGTGACAAGAAGAATTGTTCAGTAAAAGAGTATATGCAATCAGTGAAGCCATGAGTGCTTGCCAAAATATTCTATCATTCAAGTTGCGGTTTATATAACACAGTGAGACGATATTTACCTCCACAAGAAAAACTGTTTCCCATATTGGCAGAGGTACCAACAAACAAGTTGTTCACAGTTGTAACAACAAAAACCTATAGAAACTATTACTTACATTGTGACAAGAAGAATTGTTCAGAAAAAGAGTATATGCAATCAGTGAAGCCACGAGTGCTTGCCGAAATATTCTACCATTCAAGTTGCTGCTTATATAACACAGTGAGACGATATTTACCTTCACAAGAAAAACTGTTTTCCATGTTGGCAGAGGCACCAACAAACAAATTGTCCACAGTTGTAACAACAAAAACCTATGGAGAAAGTAAAAAGGAACATTTTGAAAGAATCTTGAATGCGAGAAGTTGAGTAATTCTGATGCATCTTTTTGTCAACAATTTGGCTGTCAGTATCACCTATTAATCGGTAACACCACCGCTTAT
Organism: Styela plicata; assembly: GCA_963675895.2. Classification (NCBI taxonomy): domain Eukaryota; kingdom Metazoa; phylum Chordata; class Ascidiacea; order Stolidobranchia; family Styelidae; genus Styela; species Styela plicata. The sequence goes on along the minus strand of OZ023144.1, from coordinate 103,850 downwards.
GGCACTTTTAAATTCTAGATTTGAATTCATGTGCCAATTGAATACACATTTATGTGATTCGGCATAGTTCGGCAAAATCAGATATGTTGAGAATTTGCATATTTTTTACCACTATATTAAAAATTTGACCATTCAACAAGATTTTCCATATATTTCTAAAAACGAACAAGATTTTGAAAAATTTGTATCAAAATGCTCAAGTGGGAACCCTAAACCAGGTTGACAGAATCTTGATTTTGTTCGGATATCCATAATGCTCATCCCATTTTTTACAAGTGACCAATAAGCTTCCAAATCATTGGAATTGCTATTTCATAGAAATATTGATGATTTTGAATCTTTTCGTACAATTTATTTCATATCTGACATTCAAAAAAGACATTTTAATCTTCTAGCCACTAATAGATCATGAAATATTGCCCATTTGCTAAATCTTATTCTGATAGAACCATTTTCTTCAGGTGTTTGAGCAGCAAAGTACCTGCCAGACTGTCATAAACTTAAACAATTTGTCTAATAAAACCCCATTTTCTGTACACTGTACAAATATTTAAATAGCCAACCCAAGGAGCCGTCTTGAAACAGCGAATAGCACAAAGTGGCTGCTGTTACAGGGCGTTGGTGGGAAGTACTAAAATGTCGTCGGAGGCGTCGAGGGCTAAAGGAAAGCGTCGGAGGCTAAGGGAAAGCGTTGGAGGCTAAGGCAAAGCTTCGGGGGCTAAGGGGAAGCGCCGAAGGCTAAGGGGAATCGTTGGGGGCTAAGGGAAAGCGTCCGGGGCTGGGGGAAAAGCGTCGGAGGCTAAGGGGAAGCGTCGAAGGCTAAGGGAAAGCGTCGGGGGCTAAGGGAAAGCGTCGGGGACTAAGGGAAAGCGTCGGGGGCTAAGGGAAAGCGTCGGGGGCTAAGGGAAAGCGACGGGGGCTAAGGGGAAGAACGAGCAAATACGATGCAACGATATCAACGAGGGATAGCCTAAAACCGCATAACTCAAGAACGAACAAGTATGATGCAGCGATATCAAAGACGGATACCCTAAAACCACATAACTTAGAAAACCAAGTATGATGCAACGATATCAACGACGATTAGCTTAAAACCGCATAACTTAGAACAAGCAAGTACGATGCTGCGATATCAACGACGGATAGCCTAAAACTGCAAAACTTAAGAACGAGCAAGTACGATGTAGCTCAAGAGGCGTTCCGAACTCGGACATCAACAGTTAAAAACTTTTGAAATTTTGATTTTATCAAATGATATTTCAAATCCAGTTTATGACAAAACAATGGGAGAAATAATTTAAATAAAAATACTGAAAATCTTGGAAATAATTTGTACGTGTTACCAGAACACAACGCATAATGCAACTCCTCTCGGTCGAAAGTGGTTACTAGAAAACCAGATACAAAGTTAATATGACAGAGCTGTCAAAACTAACAAATATTAGGACCCCAGTCTCTTACTTACCTTATAGTCATAGAAAGGAACACGACCAATCTGCTGATGATATAGTTTTGGTTTGTGCTACTAAAACATTTTATTCGAAATGCCCTCGGGAAGCCGTTCATGCAATTGTTTTTAGGTAACTCCGTTGGCCTTGAGGTACGACACCCAACTGAAATCTTAAATTGTTCACATCAAAAGCTGAGTTTGTAAGCGAACCTAAAATAGCTTTCCCGACACAGACATGTTCTAGTGTTGATTTTCTTTAAAGGCATTCAAATTCACTCTTTAACACAACGCAGGGAAAATATTTTAAGTTGAAATGAGAAACATCCCAAGAAATGTTCAATACTCGCGTCTAGAATCCTGATGAACATTTTAAAAAGATGGAAGTTTCTTAAATAAACAGTGTCCATTGTATTAAAACAAACAGATGAACTTTTTATTTTAGCGAGCATATGGCCGACTTGAAATGGAAAATATATCGCTGACAAAAGCTTTTACAAAGCTTGAGTAATCAGCACCACTGAGGCGTAGTCAAACAGAAATTGGTATTCGTCAAAACTGAAACATTATCGATCGAGCGACAATAGTTGACAGAAATTCACTTTTTCAGTTTTTTACATTCGTGGCAACACATAAACGAACATAAAAGGTACTAGGACAACTTCTATCATCTGACACCACTAACAAAATAGGGACCACCGCCTGTCTCTCATCTAAATGTAAAAGTGAAAATGAGTGTCCATCCGCTGTTTTTGTAGTAACGGTTTATGCTACTGGATATATATCCATGAAAAGCTCTAGGGAAATCTTAGAAGTAATTTTTTCGTGCTGCTGTGTGGGCTTTGTCGCAGCGCAAGATAATTTAAACACAAATTTGTTCTGTTTACAAGATGCATTTTAAAAGCAGCGTTCCAGACACAAAGACACTTAAAACAGTCAAAACGTTTCGAAGTTTTGATTTTATAAGACATTTCAAATCCAATTCATTATAAAACATTGGGAACAATATTTCAAGTTAAAAATGCTAAACATCTTAGGAAATATTTGATACGTTTTTTAAAATAGAACGTAAAACGCAACTGCTGTCGGTCGAAACTGGCTACTAGAAAACCAGACACTAAGTTAGTATCAAACAGCTGACAGTGCTCTAGGGAAGCCGCCAATGCAATCTTTTTTCAGGTAACTCCGAGAGCCTTGACGTAACAACATTCAAGTTGAATCTGAAATTCAAAAAAGCAGTCCAAGTAATTTTTTAATGCCACTCCGTGGGCTTTGTTGCACCAAAAGCGATTCAAATCCATAGTTGTTCTCATAAGCTGTATTTGCGTTCAAAACTCAGACATTTTCAACAGTCAAACTTTTGTATTTCAACCTTACCTTATAGCAAAAGAAAGAAACATGGCTGATCCACTGTTTTTATAGTAATGGTTTATGCTACTGAAAATTTTTCTTTGAAGCTCTGGGGAAAGCTATGGGTTGAGAATGGAACTCATGTCGATCGAAACTGGATACTGGAAAACCAGATACTAAGTTAATGCGACTGAGCTGACAAAACTAACAAATATTAGGACCACAGTATGTTACTTACCTTACAGCCAAAGAAATAAACACGGCCAATTCGCTGGTCATATACTAATGGTTCTACCGAAACATATTCTTTGGAAAACTCTTTGTAAGCCGTTCGTGCGATTACTTCCAGGCAACTCCGAGGATCTTAACGTAACGACACCCAACTCAAATTATTCACTTCACAAGCTTGATTTTCAAACGAAACCTTTAAGGCTTACCAAACACCGACATGTTCTAGAGTTGATTTCGCTTAAAGGCATTTTAAGTCACTCTGTAACACAACTCAGAAAGAAATATTTTAGGTCGAAATGAGAAACATCTCAAGAAATGCCCGACAGGCGCGGCTAGAACACGATGAACATTTTCGAAAGATAGAAGTTTCGAGAAATAAAGAGATCCCGTTTCTTACCTTAACGCAAACGTGATGTGTATAATGACGCGCCCCTAGGGCGCAGCCCAACAGAAATTAGTATTCGTCTAAAGTAAAACATTAGCGATGGGGCTAATCAAGGTGAGGTAAATGCACTTCGTCAGTTATCTTGGCAAAACGTAGATAAGTTCCATTATCTGATCGCACCAATAAAATAAGGACCACAGCCCGTTTCTTACCTTAACGCGAATGTTGTGACAAGCAAGTACGATGTTAGGATATCAACGACGGATAGCCTAAAACCGCATAACTTTAGAACGAGCAAGTTCGATGCAGCGATATCAACGACGGATAGCCTAAAACCGCATAGCTTAAGAACGAGCAAGTACGATGCAACGATATCAACGCGGGATAGCCTAGATCCGCATAACTTAGAACAAGCAAGTAGGATGCAACGATAACAACGACAGTTAGCCTAAAACCGCATAACTTAGAACAAGCAAGTGCGATGCAGCGATATCAACGACGGATAGCCTGAAACCGCATAACTTAGAACAAGCAAGTACGATGCAACGACATTAACGACGGATAGCCTAAAACCGCATAACTTTAGAACGAGCAAGTTCGATGCAGCGATATCAACGACGGATAGCCTAAAACCGCATAGCTTAAGAACGAGCAAGTACGATGCAACGATATCAACGCGGGATAGCCTAGATCCGCATAACTTAGAACAAGCAAGTAGGATGCAACGATAACAACGACAGTTAGCCTAAAACCGCATAACTTAGAACAAGCAAGTGCGATGCAGCGATATCAACGACGGATAGCCTGAAACCGCATAACTTAGAACAAGCAAGTACGATGCAACGGCATTAACGACGGATAGCCCAAAACCGCATAACTTAAGAACGAGCAAGTATGATGCAACGATATCAACGAGGGATAGTCTAGAACCGCATAAGTGAGTACGAGCAAGTACGATGCAGCGATATCAACGACGGATACCCTATAACCACATAACTTAGAACAAGCAAGTACGATGCAGCGATATCAATGACGGATAGCCTAAAACCCCATAACTTAGAGCAAGCAAGTAAGGTGCAGCGATATCAACGACGGGTAGCCTAAAACCGCATAACCCAAGGTTGTTCTCACAAGCTGTATTTGTTAAGGACAACCCAGAGGCGATCAAAACTAGGACATCTTCAATAGTTAAAAAAAACTTCGAAATTTTGAATTTATTAAGAAAATAATTTAGAATATACTGAATATCCTAAGAAATATTTTGTTCTTTACTCGAAACTGACTATTAGAAAACCAAATACTAAGATATTATGACACACCCGACAAAAAATTAGAATCACAGTTCGTTACTTACCTTATAACATAAGAAACAGACACTGCCGATCCGTTGTTCTCATAGTAATGGTTGATGCTAGAGGAACTGTTTCTCTGAAGAGCTCTAGGGAAGCTGTCGGAAGTAATTTTTTATGCGACTTCGTGGGCTTTGTTTAAACGCAAGCCAATTCAAACCCATTTTTTTTGTCCATAACCTGCATTTTCAAGGAGAATTTCCAAACTCAGACATCTTAAAAAGTTTAAAACTTTAGAAATGTGGATTTTTTTAAAAGGTATTTCAAATCCAATTGATGACGTACAATGGGGGAAATATGTCAAGCGAAGATTACTGAACATCTTAAAAAACATTTTGAACTTTGAACGTATATCCAAAACACAACCCAAAATGCAACTACTGTCAGTCGAACCTCGGCTCCTGTTTTTACGGAAACATTCAGGAGAACTTTTTATTTTTAACGAGCATATGGCGGTCTTTTAAATGGAAAATAAATTGTTGCTAAGAGCTTTTACAAAGATTAGATAATCGACGCTCCTGTGGCGCAGCCAAACAGAAATTGGTATTCGTCAAAACTAAAATATTAGCGATCGGGTGAAACTAGGTGACAGACATGCACTTCGTCAGTTATCTTACATCCGTGGCAAGACGAACACGATGTACGATGCAATGTGATCAACGAAGGATAGCCTAAAACCGCAAACCTTAAGAACGAGCAAGTACGATGCAACGATATCAACGAGGAATAGCCTAAAACCGCATGCCTTAAGAACGAGCAAGTACGATGCAAGGATATCAACGAGGGATAGCCTAGAACCGCATAACTTAGATCAAGCAAGTACGATGGAGCGATATCAATGACGGATAGCCTAAAACCGTATAACCTAAATCAAGCAAGTACGATGCAGCGATATAAACGACGAATAGTCTAAAACTGCATTACTTTAGAACGAGCAAGTACGATGCAGGGATATCAACGACGGGTAGCCTAAAACCGCCTAACTTAAGAACGAGCAAGTACGATGCAACGATATCAACGAGGGATAGCCTAAAACCGTATAACAGAGAACGAGTAAGTAGGATGCAGCGATATCAACGACTGATAGCCCACAGCCGCATAACTTAGAACAAGCAAGTACGATGCAATGTTATCAACGAAGTGTAGCCTAAAACGGCAAAACTTAAGAACGAACAAGTAAGATGCAACGATATCAACGAGGGCTTTGCTCAAAACCGCATAACTTAAGAACGAGCAAGTACGATGCAACGATATCAACGATAGCCTAGAAACGCATAAGTGAGAACGAGCGAGTACGATGCAGTCATAACAACGACTGATAGCCTAAAACGGCAAAACTTTCAACAAGCAAGTACGATGCAGCGATGTCAACGACTGATAGCCTAAAACTGCATAACTTACAACAAGCAAGTGCGATGCAGCAATATCAACTACAGATAGCCTAAAACCGCATAACTTAGAACAAGCAAATACGATGCAGCGATGTCAACGACGGATAGCCTAAAACCACAAAACTTAGAAAAAGCAACTTCGATGTAACGACATCAACGACGGATAGCCTATAACCGCATAACTTAGAACAAGCAAATACTATGCAGCGATGTCAACGACGGATAGCCTAAAACCGCATAACTTAGAACAAGCAAGTACGATGCAGCGATGTCAACGACGGATAGTCTAAAACCGCATAACTTAGAACAAGCAAGTACGATGCAGCGACATCAACGACGGATAGCCTACAACCGCATAACTTAGAACGAGCAAGTACGATGCAATGTTATCAACGAAGGGTAGCCTAAAACCGCAAAACTTAAGAACGAGCAAGTACGATGCAACGATATCAACAAGGGATAGCTTAAGAACGAGCAAGTACGATGCAACAATAGCCTAGAAACGCACAACTGAGAACGAGCAAGTACGATGCAGCCATAACAACGACAGATAGCCTAAAACCGCAAAACTTAGAACAAGCAAGTACGATGCAGCAATGTCAACGACGGAAAGCCTAAAACTGCATAACTTACAACAAGCAAGTGCGATGCAGCGATATCAACGACGGATAGCCTAAAACCGCTTAACTTAGAACAAGCAAGTTCGATGCAACGACATCAACGACAGATAGCCTAAAACCGCATAACTTAGAACAAGCAAATACGATGCAGCGATGTCAACGACAGATAGCCTAAAACCGCATAACTTAGAACAAGCAAATACGATGCAGCGATGTCAACGACGGATAGCCTAAAACCTCATAACTTAGAACAAGCAAGTTCGATGCAACGACATCAACGACGGATAGCCTAAAAACGCATAACTCAAGAACGAGTGAGTATCATGCAACGCTTTCAACGAGGGATAGTCTAGAACCGCATAACTGAAAACGAACAAGTATGATGCAGCGATATCAACGACGGATAACTTAGAACAAGCATGTACCATTCAGCGATATCAACGATGGATAGCCTAAAACCGCATATCTTAAGAACGAGCAAGTACGATGCAACGATATCAACGACGGATAGCCTAAAACCGCATAACTCAAGAACGAGCAAGTATGATGCAGCGATATCAACGACGGATAGCCTAAAACCACATAACTTAAGAACGAGCAAATAAGATGCAACGATATCAACGAGGGATAGCCTAAAACCGCATAACTCAAGAACGAACAAGTATGATGCAGCGATATCGAAGACGGATACCCTAAAACCACATAACTTAGAAAACCAAGTATGATGCAACGATATCAACGACGATTAGCCTAAAACCGCATAACTTAGAACAAGCAAGTACGATGCTGCGATATCAACGACGGATAGCCTAAAACTGCAAAACTTAAGAACGAGCAAGTACGATGTAGCTCAAGAGGCGTTCCAAACTCTGACATCAACAGTTTAAAAACTTTTGAAATTTTGATTTTATCAAATGATATTTCAAATCCAGTTTATGACAAAACAATGGGAGAAATAATTTAAATAAAAATACTGAAAATCTTGGAAATAATTTGTACGTGTTACCAGAACACAACGCAAAATGCAACTCCTGTCGGTCGAAAGTGGTTACTAGAAAACCAGATACAAAGTTAATATGACAGAGCTGTCAAAACTAACAAATATTATGACCCCAGTCTCTTACTTACCTTATAGTCATAGAAAGGAACACGACCAATCTGCTGATGATATAGTTTTGGTTTGTGCTACTAAAATATTTTCTTCGAAATGCCCTCGGGAAGCCGTTCATGCAATTGTTTTTAGGTAACTCCGTTGGCCTTGACGTACGACACCCAACTGAAATCTTAAATTGCACACATCACAAGCTGAGTTTGTAAGCGAAACTTTAAAGGCTTTCCAGACACAGACATGTTCTAGTGTTGATTTTCTTTAAAGGCATTCAAATTCACTCTTTAACACAACGCATGGAAAAATATTTTAGGTTGAAATAGAACCCTGATGAACATTTTCAAAAGATAGAAGTTTCTTAAATAAACAGAGTCCATTTTACTGAAATAAACAGATGAACTTTTTATTTTAGCGAGCATAAGGCCGACTTGAAATGGAGAATATATCGTTGACAAAAGATTTTACAAAGCTTGAGTAATCAGTCCCACTGAGGCGCAGCCAAACAGAAATTGTTATTCGTCAAAACTGAAACATTAGCGATCGAGCGACAATAGGTCAGTTTTTTACATTCGTGGCAAAACATAAACGAACATAAAAAGGTGCCAGGACAACTTCTATCATCTGAAACCACTAACAAAATAAGGACCACCGCCTGTCTCTTATCTAAATGTAAAAGTGAAAATGAGTGTCCATCCGCTGTTTACGTATTAGCGGTTTATGCTTCTGGATATATATCCATGAAAAATTCTCTAGGGAAGTCTTCGAAGTAATTTTTTCGTGCTACTGTGTGGGCTTTGTCGCAGCGCAAGCCAATTTAAACACAAATTTAATTTGTTCTGTTTATAAGATGCATTTTAAAAGCAGCGTTCCAGACTCAAAGACACTTATAACAGTCAAATATTTTCGAAATTTTTATCTTTTAAGACATTTCAAATTCAATTCCTTATAAAACAATGGGAAAAATATTTTAAGTTAAAAATGCTAAACATCTTAAGAAATATTTAGTACGTTTTTCAAAATAGAACGTAAAACGCAACTCCTGTCGGTCGAAACTGGCTACTAGAAAACCAGACACTAAGTTGGTATCAAACAGCAGACAGTGTTCTCGGGGAGCCGCCAATGCAATCTTTTTTCAGGTAACTCCGAAATTCTTGACGTAACGACATTCAACTTGAATCTAAAAAAAGAAGTCCAAGTAATTATTTAATGTCACATCGTGGGCTTTGTCGCAACAAAAGCGATTCAAACCCATAGTTGTTCTCATAAGCTGTATTTACAAAGGACAATTGAGAGGCGTTCCAAACTCAGACATCTTCAACAGTCAAACTTTTGTATTTCAACCTCACCTTATAGCAGAAGAAAGAAACATGGCCGATCCACTGTTTTTATAGTAATGGTTTATGCTACTGAAACTTTTTCTTTGAATCTCTGGGGGTGGCTATGGCTTGAGAATGGAACTCATGTCGGTCGAAACTGATACTAAGTTAATGCGACTGAGCTGACAAAACTAACAAATATTAGGACCACAGTATGTTACTTACCTTATAGCCAAAGAAATGAACACGGCCAATTCGCTGACCATATAGTAATGGTTCTACTGAAACAATATTATTTGTATGCCGTTCGTGCGATTATTTTCAGGCAACTCCGAGGGCCTTAACGTAACGACACCCAACTCAAATTGTTCACTTCACAAGCTGGATTTTCAGACGAAACCTTCAAGGCTTACCAAACATCGACATTTTCTAGAGTTAATTTCGCTTAAAGCCATTTTAAATCACTCTGTAACACATCTCAGGGAAAAATATTTTAGGTCGAAATGAGAAATATCTCAAGAAATGCCCGACATGCGCATAACTGAGAACGAACAAGTACGATGCAATGAAATTAATGACGGATAGCCTAAAACCGAATAACTTAAGAACAAGCAAGTACGATGCAGCGATATCAACGACGGATTGCCTAAAACTGCATGACTTAAGAACGGGAAAGTACGATGCAGCTCAAGAGGAGTTCCGAACTCGGACATCAATAGTTAAAAACTTTTGAAATTTTGAATTTATAAAATGATATTTCAAATCCAGTTTATGACAAAACAATGGTAGAAATTATATGAATAAAAATACTTCAAATCTTGGAAATAATGTGTACTTGTTACCATAACACAACGCAAAATGCAACTCCTGTCGGTCGAAAGTGGTTACTGGAAAACCAGATACAAAGTTAATATGACAGAGCTGTCAAAACTAACAAATATTAGGACCACAGTCTCTTACTTACCTTATAGTCATACAAAGGAACACGGCTAATCTGCTGATCATATAGTTTTGGTTTATGCTACAAAAACATTTTCTTCGAAATGCCCTCGGGAAGTCGTTCATGCAATTATTTTTAGGTAACTCCGATGGCCTTGACGTACGACACCCAACTGAAATCTTAAATTGTTCACATCACAAGCTGAGTTTGTAAGCGAAACTTTAAAGGCTTTCCAGACACAGACATGTTCTAGTGTTGATTTTCTTTAAACGCATTCAAATTCATTCTTTAACACAACGCATGGAAAAATATTTTAGGTTGAAATAGAACCCTGATGAACATTTTCAAAAGATAGAAGTTTCTTGAATAAACAGAGACCATTTTACTAAATAAGGACTACCGCCTTTCTCTTATCTAAATGTAAAAGTGAAAATGAGTGTCCATCCGCTGATTTTGTATTAGCGGTTTATGCTACTGGATATATATCCATGAAAAATTCTCTAGGGAAGTCTTCGAAGTAATTTTTTCGTGTTACTGTGTGGGCTTTGTCGCAGCGTAAGCCAATTTAAACACAAATTTGTTCTGTTTATAAGATGCATTTTAAAAGCAGCGTTCCAGACTCAAAGACACTTATAACAGTCAAAATTTTTCGAAATTTTGATCTTTATGACATTTCAAATTCAATTCATTATAAAACAATGGAAAAAATATTTTAAGTTAAAAATGCTAAACATCTTAAGAAATATTTAGTACGTTTTTCAAAATAGAACGTAAAACGCAACTCCTGTCGGTCGAAACTGGCTACTAGAAAACCAGACACTAAGTTGGTATCAAACAGCAGACAGTGTTCTCGGGGAGCCGCCAATGCAATCTTTTTTCAGGTAACTCCGAAATTCTTGACGTAACGACATTCAACTTGAATCTAAAAAAAGAAGTCCAAGTAATTATTTAATGTCACATCGTGGGCTTTGTCGCAACAAAAGCGATTCAAACCCATAGTTGTTCTCATAAGCTGTATTTACAAAGGACAATTGAGAGGCGTTCCAAACTCAGACATCTTCAACAGTCAAACTTTTGTATTTCAACCTCACCTTATAGCAGAAGAAAGAAACATGGCCGATCCACTGTTTTTATAGTAATGGTTTATGCTACTGAAACTTTTTCTTTGAATCTCTGGGGGTGGCTATGGCTTGAGAATGGAACTCATGTCGGTCGAAACTGATACTAAGTTAATGCGACTGAGCTGACAAAACTAACAAATATTAGGACCACAGTATGTTACTTACCTTATAGCCAAAGAAATGAACACGGCCAATTTGCTGACCATATGGTAATGGTTCTACTGAAACAATATTCTTTGTATGCCGTTCGTGCGATTATTTTCAGGCAACTCCGAGGGCCTTAACGTAACGACACCCCACTCAAATTGTTCACTTCACAAGCTGGATTTTCAAACGAAACCTTTTAAGGCTTACCAAACACCGACTTTTTCTAGAGTTAATTTCGCTTAAAGACATTTTAATTCACTCTGTAACACAACTCAGGGAGAAATATTTTAGGTCGAAATGAGAAACATCTCAAGAAATGCCCTACATGCGCATAACTGAGAACGAACAAGTACGATGCAACGATATCAATGACGGATAGCCTAAAACCGAATAACCTAAGAACAACCAAGTACGATGCAACGATATCAACGACGGATTGCCTAAAACTGCATGACTTAAGAACGGGAAAGTACGATGCAGCTCAAGAGGCGTTCCGAACTCGGACATCAACAGTTAAAAACTTTTGAAATTTTGATTTTATAAAATGATATTTCAAATCCAGTTTATGACAAAACAATGGTAGAAATAATTTGAATAAAAATACCTCAAATCTTGGAAATAATTTGTACTTGTTACCATAACACAACGCAAAACGCAACTCCTGTCGGTCGAAAGTGGTTACTAGAAAACCAGATACAAAGTTAATATGACAGAGCTGTCAAAACTAACAAATATTAGGACCACAGTCTCTTACTTACCTTATAGTCATACAAAGGAACACGGCTAATCTGCTGATCATATAGTTTTGGTTTATGCTACAAAAACATTTTCTTCGAAATGCCCTCGGGAAGCCGTTCATGCAATTATTTTTAGGTAACTCCGATGGCCTTGACGTACGACACCCAACTGAAATCTTAAATTGTTCACATCACAAGCTGAGTTTGTAAGCGAAACTTTAAAGGCTTTCCAGACACAGACATGTTCTAGTGTTGATTTTCTTTAAACGCATTCAAATTCATTCTTTAACACAACGCATGGAAAAATATTTTAGGTTGAAATAGAACCCTGATGAACATTTTCAAAAGATAGAAGTTTCTTGAATAAACAGAGACCATTTTACTAAAATAAACAGATGAACTTTTTATTTTAGCGAGCATATGGCCGACTTGAAATGGAAAATATATCGTTGACAAAAGCTTTTACAAAGCTTGAGTAATCAGCCCCACTGAGGCGCAGCCAAACAGAAATTGTTATTCGTCAAAACTGAAACATTAGCGATCGAGCGACAATAGGTGACAGAAGTTCACGTTTTCAGTTTTTACATTCGTGGCAAAACATAAACGAACATAAAAAGGTGCCAGGACAACTTCTATCATCTGACACCACTAACAAAATAAGGACTACCGCCTGTCTCTTATCTAAATGTAAAAGTGAAAATGAGTGTCCATCCGCTGATTTTGTATTAGCGGTTTATGCTACTGGATATATATCCATGAAAAATTCTCTAGGGAAGTCTTCGAAGTAATTTTTTCGTGTTACTGTGTGGGCTTTGTCGCAGCGCAAGCCAATTTAAACACAAATTTGTTCTGTTTATAAGATGCATTTTAAAAGCAGCGTTCCAGACTCAAAGACACTTATAACAGTCAAAATTTTTCGAAATTTTGATCTTTATGACATTTCAAATTCAATTCATTATAAAACAATGGAAAAAATATTTTAAGTTAAAAATGCTAAACATCTTAAGAAATATTTAGTACGTTTTTCAAAATAGAACGTAAAACGCAACTCCTGTCGGTCGAAACTGGCTACTAGAAAAACAGACACTAAGTTAGTATCAAACAGCAGACAGTGCTCTCGGGGAGCCGCCAATGCAATCTTTTTTCAGGTAACTCCGAGAGCCTTGACGTGACGACATTCAACTTGAATCTAAAAAAAGCAGTCCAAGTAATTTTTTAATGCCACACCGTGGGCTTTGTCGCAACAAAAGCGATTCAAACCCATAGTTGTTCTCATAAGCTGTATTTAAAAAGGACAATTGAAAGGCGTTCCAAACTCAGACATCTTCAAACAGTCAAACTTTTGTATTTAAACCTTTACCTTATAGCAGAAGAAAGAAACATGGCCGATCCACTGTTTAATAGTAATGGTTTATGCTACTGAAACTTTTTCTTTGAATCTCTGGGGAAAGCTATGGCTTGAGAATGGAACTCATGTCGGTCGAAACTGGATACTAGAAAACCAGATACTAAGTTAATGCGACTGAGCTGACAAAACTAACAAATATTAGGACCACAGTATGTTACTTACCTTATAGCCAAAGAAATGAACACGGCCAATTTGCTGACCATATGGTAATGGTTCTACTGAAACAATATTCTTTGTATGCCGTTCGTGCGATTATTTTCAGGCAACTCCGAGGGCCTTAACGTAACGACACCCCACTCAATTGTTCACTTCACAAGCTGGATTTTCAAACGAAACCTTTTAAGGCTTACCAAACACCGACTTTTTCTAGAGTTAATTTCGCTTAAAGACATTTTAATTCACTCTGTAACACAACTCAGGGAGAAATATTTTAGGTCGAAATGAGAAACATCTCAAGAAATGCCCTACATGCGCATAACTGAGAACGAGCAAGTACGATGCAACGATATCAACGACGGATAGCCTAAAACCGCATAACTTAAGAACGAGCAAGTACGATGCAACGATATCAACGACGGATAGCCTAAAACCGCATAATGTAAGAACGAACAAGTACGATGCAACGATATCAATGGCGGATAGCCTAAAACCGAATAACTTAAGAACAACCAAGTACGATGCAACGATATCAACGACGGATTGCCTAAAACTGCATGACTTAGAACGGGAAAGTACGATGCAGCTCAAGAGGCGTTCCGAACTCGGACATCAACAGTTAAAAACTTTTGAAATTTTGATTTTATAAAATGATATTTCAAATCCAGTTTATGACAAAACAATGGTAGAAATAATTTGAATAAAAATACATCAAATCTTTGAAATAATTTGTACTTGTTACCATAACACAACGCAAAATGCAACTCCTGTCGATCGAAAGAAGTTACTGGAAAACCAGATAGTTAATATGACAGAGCTGTCAAAACTAACAAATATTAGGACCACAGTCTCTTACTTACCTTATAGTCAAAGAAAAGAACACGGCCAATCTGCTGATCATATAGTTTTGGTTAATGCTACTAAAACATTTTCTTCAAAATGCCTTCGAAAAGCTGTCCATGCAATTGTTTTTAGGAACTCCGATGGCCTTGACGTACGACACCCAACTGAAACCTTAAATTGTTCACATCACAAGCTGAGTTTGTAAACGAAACTTTAAAGGCTTTCTAGACACAGACATGTTCTAGTGTTGATTTTCTTTAAAGGCATTCAAATTCACTCTTTAACACAACGCAGGGGAAAATATTTTAGTTTGAATAGGGAAACATCTCAAGAAATGTTCAATACTCGCGGCTAGAACCCTGATAAATATTTTAAAAGATAGAAGTTTCTTAAATAAACAGAGTCTATTTTACCAAAATAAACGGATGAAGTTTTTATTTTAGCGAGCATATGGCCGTCTTGAAATGGAAAATATATCGTTGACAAAAGCTTTTACAAAGCTTGAGTAATCAGCACCCCTGAGGCGCAGCCAAACAGAAATTGGTATTCGTCAAAACTGAAACATTAGCGTTCGAACGACAATAGTTGACCGAAATTCACTTTTTAAGTTTTTTACATTCGTGACAAAACATAAACATAAAAAGATGCCAAGACAACCAACTTCTATCATCTTACACCACTAAAAAAAATAAGGATCACCGCCTGCCTCTAATCTAAATGTGAAAGTGAAAATGAGTGTCCATCCGCTGTTTCTGTAGTAACGGTTTATGCTACTGGATATATATGCATGGAAAGCTCTAGGGAAGTCTTCGAAGTAATTTTTTCGTGCTACTGTGTGGGGTTTGTCGCAGCGCAAGCCAATTTAAACACAAATTTGTTCTGTTTATAAGATGCAATTTAAAAGCAGCGTTCCAGACACAAAGACACTTATAACAGTCAAAAATTTTCGAAATTTTGATCCTTTACGACATTTCAAATTCAATTGAATATAAAATGGGAAAAATATTTCCGAGGGCCTTAACGTAACGACACCCAACTCAAATTGTTCACTTCACAAGATGAAACAAGTACGATGCAACGGTATCAACGACGGATAGCCTAGAACCGCATAACATAGAAAAAGCAATTAAGCTATCCGTCGTTAATGTCGTTGCATCGTACTTGCTTGTTCTAAGTTATGCGGTCTTAGGCTATCCGTCGTTTACATCGCTGCATCGTACTCGCTTGTTCTAAGTCATGCGGTTTTAGGCTATCCGTCGTGGATATCGCTGCATCGCACTTGCTTGTTCTAAGTTATGCGGTTTTAGGCTATTCGTCGTTGACATCGCTGCATCGTACTTGCTCATTCTCAGTTATGGGGTTCTAGGCTATCCCTCGTTGATATTGTTGCATCGTACTTGCTCGTTCTCAGTTATGCGGTTCTAGGCTATCCCTCGTTGATAACATTGCATCGTACTTGCTTGTTCTAAGTTATGTGGTTTTAGGCTATCCGTCGTTGACATCGTTGCATCGTACTAGCTTGTTCTAAGTTATGCGGTTTTAGGCTATGCGTCGTTGATATCGCTGCATCGCACTCGCATCGCGATATTAACGACGGATAGCCTAAAACCGCAAAACTTAAGAACGAGAAAGAAATATTAGGACCACAGTTTCTTAATTACCTTATAGTCAAAGAAAAGAACACGGCCAATCTGCTGATCATATAGTTTTGGTTTATGCTACTAAAACATTTTCTTCGAAATGCCCTCGAAAAGCTGTCCATGCAATTGTTTTTAGGAACTACGATGGCCTTGACGTACGACACCCAACTGAAACCTTAAATTGTTCACATCACAAGCTGAGTTTGTAAACGAAACTTTAAAGGCTTTCTAGACACACCCATGTTCTAGTGTTGATTTTCTTTAAAGGCATTCAAATTCACTCTTTAACACAACGCAGGGGAAAATATTTTAGGTTGAATGGAGAAACATCTCAAGAAATGTTCAATACTCGCGGCTAGAACCCTGATAAATATTTTCAAAAGATAGAAGTTTCTTAAATAAACAGATTCTATTTTACCAAAATAAACAGATGAACTTTTTATTTTAGCGAGCATATGGCCGTCTTGAATGGAAAATATGAAAATATATCGTTGACAAAAGCTTTTACAAAGCTTGAGTAATCAGCACCCCTGAGGCGCAGCCAAACAGAAATTGATATTCGTCAAAACTGAAACATTAGCGATCGAGCGACAATAGTTGACCGAAATTCACTTTTTAAGTTTTTTACATTCGTGGCAAAACATAAACATAAAAAGGTGCTAGGACAATCAACTTCTATCATCTTACACCACTAACAAAATAAGGATCACCGCCTGCCCCTTATCTAAATGTGAAAGTGAAAATAAGTGTCCAATCGCTGTTTTTGTAGTAACGGTTTATGCTACTGGATATATATCCATGGAAAGCTCTAGGGAAGTCTTCGAAGTAATTTTTTCGTGCTACTGTGTCGGCTTTGTCGCAGCGCAAGCCAATTTATACACAAATTTGTTCTGTTTATAAGATGCAATTTAAAAGCAGCTTTCCAGACTCAAAGACACTTATAACAGTCAAAAATTTTCGAAATTTCGATCTTTTATGACATTTCAAATCCAATTCAATATAAAATGGGAAAAATATTTCCGAGGGCCTTAACGTAACAACACCCGACTCAAATTGTTCACTTCACAAGCTGAAACAAGTACGATGCAACGATATCAACGACGGATAGCCTACAACCGCATAACATAGAACAAGCAATTAAGCTATCCGTCGTTGATGTCGTTGCATCGTACTTGCTTGTTCTAAGTTATGCGGTTTTAGGCTATCCGTCGCTTACATCGCAGCATCGTACTTGCTTGTTCTAAGTCATGCGGTTTTAGGCTATCCGTCGTGGATATTGCTACATCGCACTTGCTTGTTCTAAGTTATGCGGTTTTAGGCTATTCGTCGTTGACATCGCTGCATCGTACTTGCTCATTCTCAGTTATGCGGTTCTAGGCTATCCCTCGTTGATATTGTTGCATCGTACTTGCTCGTTCTCAGTTATGCGGTTCTAGGCTATCCCTCGTTGATAACATTGCATCGTACTTGCTTGTTCTAAGTTATGTGGTTTTAGGCTATCCGTCGTTGACATCGTTGCATCGTACTTGCTTGTTCTAAGTTATGCGGTTTTAGGCTATGCGTCGTTGATATCGCTGCATCGCACTCGCATCGCGATATTAACGACGGATAGCCTAAAACCGCAAAACTTAAGAACGAGCAAGTACGAATCAACGATATAGACGAGGGGTAGACTGGAACCACATAACTTAGAACGAGCAAGTACGATGCAGCGATATAAACGACGGATAGTCTACAACCGCATAACTTAGAACGAGCAAGTACGATGCAATGTTATCAACGACGGATAGCCTAAAACCGCATAACTTAAGAACGAGCAAGTACGATGCAACGATATCAATGAGAGATAGCCTAAAACCGCATAACTTGAGAACGAGCAGATACAATGCAACGATATCAACGAGAGATAGCCCAGAACCGCATAACTGAGAACGAGCAAGTACGATGCAGCAATGTCAACAACGGATAGCCTAAAACTGCATAACTTAGAACAAGCAATTGGGATGCAGCGATATCAACGACGGAAACCGCATAACTTAGAACAAGTAAGTACGATGCAGCGATGTCAACGACTGATAGCCTAAAACCGCATAACTTAAGAACGAGAAAGTACGATGCAACAATATCAACGACGGATAGCCTAAAACCGCATAACTTAAGAACGAGCAAGTACGATGCAACGATATAAACGACGGATAAACTTAAAACCGCATAACGTAAGAACGAGCAAGAACGATGCAACGATATCAATGATGGATAGCCTACAACCGCATAACTTAAGATGGAGCAAGTATGATGCTACGATATAAACGACGGAAAGCCTAAAACCGCATAACTTAGAACAAGCAAGTACAATGCAGCGATACCAATGACGAATAGCCTAAAACCGCATAACTTAGAACAAGCAATTACGACGGATAGCCTAAAACTGCATAACTCAAGAACGAGCAAGTACAATGCAACGATATCAACGAGGATTAGCCTAAAACCGCATAACTTAGAACTAGCAAGTAATATGTATCGATATCAACGACGGATAGCCTAAAACTGCATAACTTAAGAACGAGCAAGTACGATGCAGCTCAAAAAGCGTTCCGAACTCGAACATCAACAGTTAAAAACTTTGAAATTTTGATTTTATAAAAAGATATTTCAAATCCAGTTTATGACAAAACAATGGGAGAAATAATTTAAATGAAAATACTGAAAATCTTGGAAATAATTTGTACTTGTTCCAAGAACACAACGCAAAACGCGATTCCTGTCGGTCGAAAGTGGTTACTAGAAAACCAGATACAAAGTTAATATGACAGAGCTGTACATTGTTAGTTATACATTAAAGGAAAGGACACGGCCAATCTGCTGATCATATAGTTTTGGTTTATGCTACAAAAACATTTTCTTCGAAATGCCCTCAGGAAGCCGTCCATGCAATTATTTTTAGGTAACTCCGATGGCCTTGACGTACGACACCCAACTGAAATCTTAAATTGCACACATCACAAGCTGAGTTTGTAAGCGAAACTTTAAAGGCTTTCCAGACACAGACATGTTCTAGTGTTGATTTTCTTTAAAGGCATTCAAATTCACTCTTTAACACAACGCATGGAAAAATATTTTAGGTTGAAATAGAACCCTGATGAACATTTTCAAAAGATAGAAGTTTCTTAAATAAACAGAGTCCATTTTACTGAAATAAACAGATGAACTTTTTATTTTAGCGAGCATATGGCCGACTTGAAATGGAAAATATATCGTTGACAAAAGCTTTTACAAAGCTTGAGTAATCAGCCCCACTGAGGCGCAGCCAAACAGAAATTGTTATTCGTCAAAAGACTGAAACATTAGCGATCGAGCGACAATAGGTGACAGAAGTTCACGTTTTCAGTTTTTACATTCGTGGCAAAACATAAACGAACATAAAAAGGTGCCAGGACAACTTCTATCATCTGACACCACTAACAAAATAAGGACCACCGCCTGTCTCTTATCTCAATGTAAAAGTGAAAATGAGTGTCCATCCGCTGTTTTTGTATTAGCGGTTTATGCTTCTGGATATATATCCATGAAAAATTCTCTAGGGAAGTCTTCGAAGTAATTTTTTCGTGCTACTGTGTGGGCTTTGTCGCAGCGCAAGCCAATTTAAACACAAATTTGTTCTGTTTATAGATGCATTTTGAAAGCAGCGTTCCAGACTCAAAGACACTTATAACAGTCAGAAATTTTCGAAATTTTGATCTTTTAAGACATTTCAAATTCAATTCATTATAAAACAATGGAAAAAATATTTTAATTTAAAAATGCTAAACATCTTAAGAAATATTTAGTACGTTTTTCAAAATAGAACGTAAAACGCAACTCCTGTCGGTCGAAACTGGCTACTAGAAAAACAGACACTAAGTTAGTATCAAACAGCAGACAGTGCTCTCGGGGAGCCGTCAATGCAATCATTTTTCAGGCAACTCCGAGAGCCTTGACGTGACGACATTCAACTTGAATCTAAAAAAAGCAGTCCAAGTAATTTTTTAATGCCACACCGTGGGCTTTGTCGCAACAAAAGCGATTCAAACCCATAGTTGTTCTCATAAGCTGTATTTACAAAGGACAATTGAAAGGCGTTCCAAACTCAGACATCTTCAACAGTCAAACTTTTGTATTTCAACCTTACCTTATAGCAGAAGAAAGAAACATGGCCGATCCACTGTTTTTATAGTAATGGTTTATGCTACTGAAACTTTTTCTTTGAATCTCTGGGGAAAGCTATGGCTTGAGAATGGAACTCATGTCGGTCGAAACTGGATACTAGAAAACCAGATACTAAGTTAATGCGACTGAGCTGACAAAACTAACAAATATTAGGACCACAGTATGTTACTTACCTTATAGCCAAAGAAATGAACACGGCCAATTTGCTGACCATATGGTAATGGTTCTACTGAAACAATATTCTTTGTATGCCGTTCGTGCGATTATTTTCAGGCAACTCCGAGGGCCTTAACGTAACGACACCCAACTCAAATTGTTCACTTCACAAGCTGGATTTTCAAACGAAACCTTCAAGGCTTACCAAACACCGACATTTTCTAGAGTTAATTTCGCTTAAAGACATTTTAATTCACTCTGTAACACAACTCAGGGAGAAATATTTTAGGTCGAAATGAGAAACATCTCAAGAAATGCCCTACATGCGCATAACTGAGAACGAACAAGTACGATGCAACGATATCAATGACGGATAGCCTAAAACCGAATAACTTAAGAACAACCAAGTACGATGCAACGATATCAACGACGGATTGCCTAAAACTGCATGACTTAAGAACGGGAAAGTACGATGCAGCTCAAGAGGCGTTCCGAACTCGGACATCAACAGTTAAAAACTTTTGAAATTTTGATTTTATAAAATGATATTTCAAATCCAGTTTATGACAAAACAATGGTAGAAATAATTTGAATAAAAATACCTCAAATCTTGGAAATAATTTGTACTTGTTACCATAACACAACGCAAAATGCAACTCCTGTCGGTCGAAAGTGGTTACTGGAAAACCAGATACAAAGTTAATATGACAGAGCTGTCAAAACTAACAAAATATTAGGACCACAGTCTCTTACTTACCTTATAGTCAAAGAAAAGAACACGGCCAATCTGCTGATCATATAGTTTTGGTTTATGCTACTAAAACATTTTCTTCGAAATGCCCTCGAAAAGCTGTCCATGCAATTGTTTTTAGGAACTCCGATGGCCTTGACGTACGACACCCAACTGAAACCTTAAATTGTTCACATCACAAGCTGAGTTTGTAAACGAAACTTTAAAGGCTTTCTAGACACAGACATGTTCTAGTGTTGATTTTCTTTAAAGGCATTCAAATTCACTCTTTAACACAACGCAGGGGAAAATATTTTAGGTTGAATAGAGAAACATCTCAAGAAATGTTCAATACTCGCGGCTAGAACCCTGATAAAAATTTTCAAAAGATAGAAGTTTCTTAAATAAACAGATTCTATTTTACCAAAATAAACAGATGAACTTTTTATTTTAGCGAGCATATGGCCGACTTGAAATGGAAAATATATCGTTGACAAAAGCTTTTACAAAGCTTGAGTAATCAGCACCCCTGAGGCGCAGCCAAACAGAAATTGATATTCGTCAAAACTGAAACATTAGCGATCGAGCGACAATAGTTGACCGAAATTCACTTTTAAGTTTGTTACATTCGTGGCAAAACATAAACATAAAAAGGTGCTATTACAACCAACTTCTATCATCTTACACCACTAACAAAATAAGGATCACCGCCTGCCTCTTATCTAAATGTGAAAGTGAAAATAAGTGTCCAATCGCTGTTTTTGTAGTAACGGTTTATGCTACTGGATATATATCCATGGAAAGCTCTAGGGAAGTCTTCGAAGTAATTTTTTCGTGCTACTGTGTCGGCTTTGTCGCAGCGCAAGCCAATTTATACACAAATTTGTTCTGTTTATAAGATGCAATTTAAAAGCAGCTTTCCAGACTCAAAGACACTTATAACAGTCAAAAATTTTTCGAAATTTTGATCTTTTATGACATTTCAAATCCAATTCAATATAAAATGGGAAAAATATTTCCGAGGGCCTTAACGTAACAACACCCACTCAAATTGTTCACTTCACAAGCTGAAACAAGTACGATGCAACGATATCAACGACGGATAGCCTACAACCGCATAACATAGAACAAGCAATTAAGCTATCCGTCGTTGATGTCGTTGCATCGTACTTGCTTGTTCTAAGTTATGCGGTTTTAGGCTATCCGTCGTTTACATCGCTGCATCGTACTTGCTTGTTCTAAGTCATGCGGTTTTAGGCTATCCGTCGTGGATATCGCTGCATCGCACTTGCTTGTTCTAAGTTATGCGGTTTTAGGCTATTCGTCGTTGACATCGCTGCATCGTACTTGCTCATTCTCAGTTATGCGGTTCTAGGCTATCCCTCGTTGATATTGTTGCATCGTACTTGCTCGTTCTCAGTTATGCGGTTCTAGGCTATCCCTCGTTGATAACATTGCATCGTACTTGCTTGTTCTAAGTTATGTGGTTTTAGGCTATCCGTCGTTGACATCGTTGCATCGTACTTGCTTGTTCTAAGTTATGCGGTTTTAGGCTATCCGTCGTTGACATCGTTGCATCGTACTTGCTTGTTCTAAAGTTATGCGGTTTTAGGCTATTCGTCGTTGACATCGCTGCATCGTACTTGCTCATTCTCAGTTAAGCGGTTCTAGGCTATCCCTCGTTGATATTGTTGCATCGTACTTGCTCGTTCTCAGTTATGCGGTTCTAGGCTATCCCTCGTTGATAACATTGCATCGTACTTGCTTGTTCTAAGTTATGTGGTTTTAGGCTATCCGTCGTTGACATCGTTGCATCGTACTTGCTTGTTCTAAGTTATGCGGTTTTAGGCTATGCGTCGTTGATATCGCTGCATCGCACTCGCATCGCGATATTAACGACGGATAGCCTAAAACCGCAAAACTTAAGAACGAGCAAGTACGAATCAACGATATCAACGAGGGGTAGACTGGAACCACATAACTTAGAACGAGCAAGTACGATGCAGCGATATAAACGACGGATAGTCTACAACCGCATAACTTAGAACGAGCAAGTACGATGCAATGTTATCAACGACGGATAGCCTAAAACCGCATAACTTAAGAACGAGCAAGTACGATGCAACGATATAAACGACGGATAGCCTAAAACCGCATAACGTAAGAACGAGCAAGAACGATGCAACGATATCAATGATGGAAAGCCTAAAACCGCATAACTTAGAACAAGCAAGTACAATGCAGCGATACCAATGACGAATAGCCTAAAACCGCATAACTTAGAACAAGCAATTACGACGGATAGCCTAAAACTGCATAACTCAAGAACGAGCAAGCACAATGCAACGATATCAACGAGGATTAGCCTAAAACCGCATAACTTAGAACTAGCAAGTATTATGTAGCGATATCAACGACGGATAGCCTAAAACTGCATAACTTAAGAACGAGCAAGTACGATGCAGCTCAAAAAGCGTTCCGAACTCGAACATCAACAGTTGAAAACTTTCGAAATTTTGATTTTATAAAAAGATATTTCAAATCCAGTTTATGACAAAACAATGGGAGAAATAATTTAAATGAAAATGCTGAAAATCTTGGAAATAATTTGTACTTGTTCCAAGAACACAACGCAAAACGCAATTCCTGTCGGTCGAAAGTGGTTACTAGAAAACCAGATACAAAGTTAATATGACAGAGCTGTAAACTAACAAATATTAGGACCACAGTCTACTTACCTTATAGAAAGAAAGGAACACGGCCAATCTGCTGATCATATAGTTTTGGTTTATGCTACAAAAACATTTTCTTCGAAATGCCCTCAGGAAGCCGTCCATGCAATTATTTTTAGGTAACTCCGATGGCCTTGACGTACGACACCCAACTGAAATCTTAAATTGTTCACATCACAAGCTGAGTTTGTAAGCGAAACTTTAAAGGCTTTCCAGACACAGACATGTTCTAGTGTTGATTTTCTTTAAAGGCATTCAAATTCACTCTTTAACACAACGCATGGAAAAATATTTTAGGTTGAAATAGAACCCTGATGAACATTTTCAAAAGATAGAAGTTTCTTAAATAAACAGAGTCCATTTTACTGAAATAAACAGATGAACTTTTTATTTTAGCGAGCATATGGCCGACTTGAAATGGAAAATATATCGTTGACAAAAGCTTTTACAAAGCTTGAGTAATCAGCCCCACTGAGGCGCAGCCAAACAGAAATTGTTATTCGTCAAAAGACTGAAACATTAGCGATCGAGCGACAATATGTGACAGATGTTCACGTTTTCAGTTTTTACATTCGTGGCAAAACATAAACGAACATAAAAAGGTGCCAGGACAACTTCTATCATCTGACACCACTAACAAAATAAGGACCACCGCCTGTCTCTTATCTCAATGTAAAAGTGAAAATGAGTGTCCATCCGCTGTTTTTTGTATTAGCGGTTTATGCTTCTGGATATATATCCATGAAAAATTCTCCAGGGAAGTCTTCGAAGTAATTTTTTCGTGCTACTGTGTGAGCTTTGTCGCAGCGCAAGCCAATTTAAACACAAATTTGTTCTGTTTATAGATGCATTTTAAAAGCAGCGTTCCAGACTCAAAGACACTTATAACAGTCAAAAATTTTCGAAATTTTGATCTTTTAAGACATTTCAAATTCAATTCATTATAAAACAATGGAAAAAATATTTTAATTTAAAAATGCTAAACATCTTAAGAAATATTTAGTACGTTTTTCAAAATAGAACGTAAAACGCAACTCCTGTCGGTCGAAACTGGCTACTAGAAAAACAGACACTAAGTTAGTATCAAACAGCAGACAGTGCTCTCGGGGAGCCGCCAATGCAATCATTTTTCAGGTAACTCCGAGAGCCTTGACGTGACGACATTCAACTTGAATCTAAAAAAAGCAGTCCAAGTAATTTTTTAATGCCACACCGTGGGCTTTGTCGCAACAAAAGCGATTCAAACCCATAGTTGTTCTCATAAGCTGTATTTACAAAGGACAATTGAAAGGCGTTCCAAACTCAGACATCTTCAACAGTCAAACTTTTGTATTTCAACCTTACCTTATAGCAGAAGAAAGAAACATGGCCGATCCACCGTTTTTTTAGTAATGGTTTATGCTACTGAAACTTTTTCTTTGAATCTCTGGGGAAAGCTATGGCTTGAGAATGGAACTCATGTCGGTCGAAACTGGATACTAGAAAACCAGATACTAAGTTAATGCGACTGAGCTGACAAAACTAACAAATATTAGGACCACAGTATGTTACTTACCTTATAGCCAAAGAAATGAACACGGCCAATTTGCTGACCATATGGTAATGGTTCTACTGAAACAATATTCTTTGTATGCCGTTCGTGCGATTATTTTCAGGCAACTCCGAGGGCCTTAACGTAACGACACCCAACTCAAATTGTTCACTTCACAAGCTGGATTTTCAAACGAAACCTTCAAGGCTTACCAAACACCGACATTTTCTAGAGTTAATTTCGCTTAAAGACATTTTAATTCACTCTGTAACACAACTCAGGGAGAAATATTTTAGGTCGAAATGAGAAACATCTCAAGAAATGCCCTACATGCGCATAACTGAGAACGAACAAGTACGATGCAACGATATCAATGACGGATAGCCTAAAACCGAATAACTTAAGAACAACCAAGTACGATGCAACGATATCAACGACGGATTGCCTAAAACTGCATGACTTAAGAACGGGAAAGTACGATGCAGCTCAAGAGGCGTTCCGAACTCGGACATCAACAGTTAAAAACTTTTGAAATTTTGATTTTATAAAATGATATTTCAAATCCAGTTTATGACAAAACAATGGTAGAAATAATTTGAATAAAAATACCTCAAATCTTGGAAATAATTTGTACTTGTTACCATAACACAACGCAAAATGCAACTCCTGTCGGTCGAAAGTGGTTACTGGAAAACCAGATACAAAGTTAATATGACAGAGCTGTCAAAACTAACAAATATTAGGACCACAGTCTCTTACTTACCTTATAGTCAAAGAAAAGAACACGGCCAATCTGCTGATCATATAGTTTTTGGTTTATGCTACTAAAACATTTTCTTCGAAATGCCCTCGAAAAGCTGTCCATGCAATTGTTTTTAGGAACTCCGATGGCCTTGACGTACGACACCCAACTGAAACCTTAAATTGTTCACATCACAAGCTGAGTTTGTAAACGAAACTTTAAAGGCTTTCTAGACACAGACATGTTCTAGTGTTGATTTTCTTTAAAGGCATTCAAATTCACTCTTTAACACAACGCAGGGGAAAATATTTTAGGTTGAATAGAGAAACATCTCAAGAAATGTTCAATACTCGCGGCTAGAACCCTGATAAATATTTTCAAAAGATAGAAGTTTCTTAAATAAACAGATTCTATTTTACCAAAATAAACAGATGAACTTTTTATTTTAGCGAGCATATGGCCGTCTTGAATGGAAAATATGAAAATATATCGTTGACAAAAGCTTTTACAAAGCTTGAGTAATCAGCACCCCTGAGGCGCAGCCAAACAGAAATTGATATTCGTCAAAAACTGAAACATTAGCGATCGAGCGACAATAGTTGACCGAAATTCACTTTTTAAGTTTTTTACATTCGTGGCAAAACATAAACATAAAAAGGTGCTAGGACAACCAACTTCTATCATCTTACACCACTAACAAAATAAGGATCACCGCCTGCCTCTTATCTAAATGTGAAAGTGAAAATAAGTGTCCAATCGCTGTTTTTGTAGTAACGGTTTATGCTACTGGATATATATCCATGGAAAGCTCTAGGGAAGTCTTCGAAGTAATTTTTTCGTGCTACTGTGTCGGCTTTGTCGCAGCGCAAGCCAATTTAAACACAAATTTGTTCTGTTTATAAAGATGCAATTTAAAAGCAGCTTTCCAGACTCAAAGACACTTATAAAAGTCAAAAATTTTCGAAATTTTGATCTTTTATGACATTTCAAATCCAATTCAATATAAAATGGGAAAAATATTTCCGAGGGCCTTAACGTAACAACACCCGACTCAAATTGTTCACTTCACAAGCTGAAACAAGTACGATGCAACGATATCAACGACGGATAGCCTACAACCGCATAACATAGAACAAGCAATTAAGCTATCCGTCGTTGATGTCGTTGCATCGTACTTGCTTGTTCTAAGTTATGCGGTTTTAGGCTATCCGTCGTTTACATCGCTGCATCGTACTTGCTTGTTCTAAGTCATGCGGTTTTAGGCTATCCGTCGTGGATATCGCTGCATCGCACTTGCTTGTTCTAAGTTATGCGGTTTTAGGCTATTCGTCGTTGACATCGCTGCATCGTACTTGCTCATTCTCAGTTATGCGGTTCTAGGCTATCCCTCGTTGATATTGTTGCATCGTACTTGCTCGTTCTCAGTTATGCGGTTCTAGGCTATCCCTCGTTGATAACATTGCATCGTACTTGCTTGTTCTAAGTTATGTGGTTTTAGGCTATCCGTCGTTGACATCGTTGCATCGTACTTGCTTGTTCTAAGTTATGCGGTTTTAGGCTATGCGTCGTTGATATCGCTGCATCGCACTCGCATCGCGATATTAACGGTCGAATAGCCTAAAACCGCAAAACTTAAGAACGAGCAAGTACGAATCAACGATATTAACGAGGGGATAGACTGGAACCACATAACTTAGAGCGAGCAAGTACGATGCAGCGATATAAACGACGGATAGTCTACAACCGCATAACTTAGAACGAGCAAGTACGATGCAATGTTATCAACGACGGATAGCCTAAAACCGCATAACTTAAGAACGAGCAAGTACGATGCAACGATATCAACGAGGGATAGCCCAGAAACCGCATAACTGAGAACGTGCAAGTACGATGCAGCGATGTCAACAACGGATAGCCTAAAACTGCATAACTTAGAACAAGCAATTGCGATGCAGCGATATCAACGACGGATAGCCTAAAACCGCATAACTTAGAACAAGTAAGTACGATGCAGCGATGTCAACGACTGATAGCCTAAAATCGCATAACTTAAGAACGAGCAAGTACGATGCAACGATATCAAACGAGAAATGCAACTTCCTGTCGGTCGAAACTCCACGACGGATAGCCTAAAACCGCATAACGTAAGAACGAGCAAGAACGATATCAATGATGGATAGCCTACAACCGCATAACTTAAGATGGAGCAAGTATGATGCTACGATATAAACGACGGAAAGCCTAAAACCGCATAACTTAGAACAAGCAAGTACGAATGCAGCGATACCAACGACGGATAGCCTAAAACCGCATAACTTAGAACAAGCAATACGACGGATAGCCTAAAACCTTAAAACAGCAAACGTAAGAACGAGCAAGAACGATGCAGCGATGTCAACGACGGATAGCCTAAAATCGCATAACTTAAGAACGTGATGCTACTATATCAACGACGGAAAGCCTAAAACCGCATAACTTAGAACAAGCAAGTACAATGCAGCGATACCAATGACGAATAGCCTAAAACCGCATAACTTAGAACAAGCAATTACGATGGACTGATATCGACGACGGATAGTTCAAAACTGCATAACTCAAGAACGAGCAAGTACAATGCAACGATATCAACGAGGATTAGCCTAAAACCGCATAACTTTGAACTAGCAAGTATGATGTAGCGATATCAACGACGGATAGCCTAAAACTGCATAACTTAAAAACGAGCAAGTACGATGCAGCTCAAGAGGCGTTCCGAACTCGGACATCAACAGTTAAAAACTTTTGAAATTTTGATTTTATAAAAAGATATTTCAAATCCAGTTTATGACAAAACAATGGGAGAAATAATTTAAATGAAAATACTGAAAATCTTGGAAATGATTTGTACTTGTTCCAAGAACACAACGCAAAAACGCAATTCCTGTCGGTCGAAAGTGGTTACTAGAAAACCAGATACAAAGTTAATATGACAGAGCTGTCAAAACTAACAAATATTAGGACATAGTCTCTTACTTACTTACCTTATAGTCATAGAAAGGAACACGGCCAATCTGCTGATTATATAGTTTTGGTTTATGCTACAAAAACATTTTCTTCGAAATGCCCTCGGGAAGCCGTCCATGCAATTATTTTTAGGTAACTCCGATGGCCTTGACGTACGACACCCAACTGAAATCTTAAATTGTTCACATCACAAGCTGAGTTTGTAAGCGAAACTTTAAAGGCTTTCCAGACACAGACATGTTCTAGTGTTGATTTTCTTTAAAGGCATTCGAATTCACTCTTTAACACAACGCATGGAAAAATATTTTAGGTTGAAATAGAACCCTGATGAACATTTTCAAAAGATAGAAGTTTCTTGAAATAAACAGAGTCCATTTTACTGAAATAAACAGATGAACTTTTTATTTTAGCGAGCATATGGCCGACTTGAAATGGAAAATATATCGTTGACAAAAGCTTTTACAAAGCTTGAGTAATCAGCCCCACTGAGGCGCAGCCAAACAGAAATTGTTATTCGTCAAAACTGAAACATTAGCGATCGAGCGACAATAGGTGACAGAAGTTCACGTTTTCAGTTTTTACATTCGTGGCAAAAACATAAACGAACATAAAAAAGGTGCCAGGACAACTTCTATCATCTGACACCACTAACAAAATAAGGACCACCGCCTGTCTCTTATCTAAATGTAAAAGTGAAAATGAGTGTCCATCCGCTGATTTTGTATTAGCGGTTTATGCTACTGGATATATATCCATGAAAAATTCTCTAGGGAAGTCTTCGAAGTAATTTTTTTCGTGCTACTGTGTCGGCTTTGTCGCAGCGCAAGCCAATTTAAACACAAATTTGTTTCTGTTTATAGGATGCATTTTAAAAGCAGCGTTCCAGACTCAAAGACACTTATAACAGTCAAAAATTTTTCGAAATTTTGATCTTTTAAGACATTTCAAATTCAATTCATTATAAAACAATGGAAAAAATATTTTAAGTTAAAAAAAAATGCTAACATCTTAAGAAATATTTAGTACGTTTTTCAAAATAGAACGTAAAACGCAACTCCCGTCTGTCGAAACTGGCTACTAGAAAAACAGACACTAAGTTAATATCAAACAGCAGACATTGCTCTCGGGGATCCGCCAATGCAATCTTTTTTCAGGTAACTCCGAGAGCCTTGACGTGACGACATTCAACTGGAATCTAAAAAAAGCAGTACAAGTAATTTTTTTTGGGCTTTGTCGCAACAAAAGCGATTCAAACCCATAATTGCTTTCATAAGCTGTATTTACAAAGGACAATTGAGAGGCGTTCCAAACTCAGACATCTTCAACAGTCAAACTTTTGTATTTCAACCTTACCTTATAGCAAAAGAAAGAAACATGGCCGATCCACTGTTTTTATAGTAATGGTTTATGCTACTGAAACTTTTTCTTTGAATCTCTGGGGAAAGCTATGGCTTGAGAATGGAACTCATGTCGGTCGAAACTAGATACAAGAAAACCAGATACTAAGTTAATAAGACTGAGCTGACAAAACTAACAAATATTAGGACCACAGTATGTTACTTACCTTATAGCCAAAGAAATGAACACGGCCAATTTGCTGACCATATGGTAATGGTTCTACTGAAACAATATTCTTTGTATGCCTTTCGTGCGATTATTTTCAGGCAACTCCGAGGGCCTTAACGTAACGACACCCAACTCAAATTGTTCACTTCACAAGCTGGATTTTCAAACGAAACCTTCAAGGCTTACCAAACACCGACATTTTCTAGAGTTAATTTCGCTTAAAGACATTTTAATTCACTCTGTAACACAACTCAGGGAGAAATATTTTAGGTCGAAATGAGAAACATCTCAAGAAATGCCCTACATGCGCATAACTGAGAACGAACAAGTACGATGCAACGATATCAATGACGGATAGCCTAAAACCGAATAACTTAAGAACAACCAAGTACGATGCAACGATATCAACGACGGATTGCCTAAAACTGCATGACTTAAGAACGGGAAAGTACGATGCAGCTCAAGAGGCGTTCCGAACTCGGACATCAACAGTTAAAAACTTTTGAAATTTTGATTTTATAAAATGATATTTCAAATCCAGTTTATGACACAAAACAATGGTAGAAATAATTTGAATAAAAATACCTCAAATCTTGGAAATAATTTGTACTTGTTACCATAACACAACGCAAAATGCAACTCCTGTCGGTCGAAAGTGGTTACTGGAAAACCAGATACAAAGTTAATATGACAGAGCTGTCAAAACTAACAAATATTAGGACCACAGTCTCTTACTTACCTTATAGTCAAAGAAAAGAACACGGCCAATCTGCTGATCATATAGTTTTGGTTTATGCTACTAAAACATTTTCTTCGAAATGCCCTCGAAAAGCTGTCCATGCATGCAATTGTTTTTAGGAACTCCGATGGCCTTGACGTACGACACCCAACTGAAACCTTAAATTGTTCACATCACAAGCTGAGTTTGTAAACGAAACTTTAAAGGCTTTCTAGACACAGACATGTTCTAGTGTTGATTTTCTTTAAAGGCATTCAAATTCACTCTTTAACACAACGCAGGGGAAAAATATTTTAGGTTGAATAGAGAAACATCTCAAGAAATGTTCAATACTCGCGGCTAGAACCCTGATAAATATTTTCAAAAGATAGAAGTTTCTTAAATAAACAGATTCTATTTATTTTACCAAAATAAACAGATGAACTTTTTATTTTAGCGAGCATATGGCCGTCTTGAATGGAAAATATGAAAATATATCGTTGACAAAAGCTTTTACAAAGCTTGAGTAATCAGCACCCCTGAGGCGCAGCCAAACAGAAATTGATATTCGTCAAAACTGAAACATTAGCGATCGAGCGACAATAGTTGACCGAAATTCACTTTTTAAGTTTTTTACATTCGTGGCAAAACATAAACATAAAAAGGTGCTAGGACAACCAACTTCTATCATCTTACACCACTAACAAAATAAGGATCACCGCCTGCCTCTTATCTAAATGTGAAAGTGAAAATAAGTGTCCAATCGCTGTTTTTGTAGTAACGGTTTATGCTACTGGATATATATCCATGGAAAGCTCTAGGGAAGTCTTCGAAGTAATTTTTTCGTGCTACTGTGTCGGCTTTGTCGCAGCGCAAGCCAATTTATACACAAATTTGTTCTGTTTATAAGATGCAATTTAAAAGCAGCTTTCCAGACTCAAAGACACTTATAACAGTCAAAAATTTTCGAAATTTTGATCTTTTATGACATTTCAAATCCAATTCAATATAAAATGGGAAAAATATTTCCGAGGGCCTTAACGTAACAACACCCGACTCAAATTGTTCACTTCACAAGCTGAAACAAGTACGATGCAACGATATCAACGACGGATAGCCTACAACCGCATAACATAGAACAAGCAATTAAGCTATCCGTCGTTGATGTCGTTGCATCGTACTTGCTTGTTCTAAGTTATGCGGTTTTAGGCTATCCGTCGTTTACATCGCTGCATCGTACTTGCTTGTTCTAAGTCATGCGGTTTTAGGCTATCCGTCGTGGATATCGCTGCATCGCACTTGCTTGTTCTAAGTTATGCGGTTTTAGGCTATTCGTCGTTGACATCGCTGCATCGTACTTGCTCATTCTCAGTTATGCGGTTCTAGGCTATCCCTCGTTGATATACTTGCATCGTACTTGCTCGTTCTCAGTTATGCGGTTCTAGGCTATCCCTCGTTGATAATATTGCATCGTACTTGCTTGTTCTAAGTTATGTGGTTTTAGGCTATCCGTCGTTGACATCGTTGCATCGTACTTGCTTGTTCTAAGTTATGCGGTTTTAGGCTATGCGTCGTTGATATCGCTGCATCGCACTCGCATCGCGATATTAACGACGGATAGCCTAAAACCGCAAAACTTAAGAACGAGCAAGTACGAATCAACGATATCAACGAGGGGTAGACTGGAACCACATAACTTAGAACGAGC
Source organism: Styela plicata (assembly GCA_963675895.2). Classification (NCBI taxonomy): domain Eukaryota; kingdom Metazoa; phylum Chordata; class Ascidiacea; order Stolidobranchia; family Styelidae; genus Styela; species Styela plicata. Next base: position 70,569 of record OZ023144.1, on the reverse strand, counting down.
AAGTACGATGCAGCGATATAAATGACGGATAGTCTACAACCGCATAACTTAGAACGAGCAAGTACGATGCAATGTTATCAACGCTGGATAGCCTAAAACCCCATAACTTAAGAACGAGCAAGTACGATGCAACGATATCAATGAGAGATAGCCTAAAACCGCATAACTTGAGAACGAGCATATACAATGCAACGATATCAACGAGGGATAGCCCAGAACCGCATAACTGAGAACGAGCAAGTACGATGCAGCGATGTCAACAACGGATAGCCTAAAACTGCATAACTTAGAACAAGCAATTGCGATGCAGCGATATCAACGACGGAAGCCTAAAACCGCATAACTTAGAACAAGTAAGTACGATGCAGCGATGTCAACGACTGATAGCCTAAAACCGCATAACTTAAGAACGAGAAAGTACGATGCAACAATATCAACGAGGGATAGCCCAGAACCGCATAACTGAGAACGAGCAAGTACGATGCAGCGATGTCAACAACGGATAGCCTAAAACTGCATAACTTAGAACAAGCAATTGCGATGCAGCGATATCAACGACGGAAGCCTAAAACCGCATAACTTAGAACAAGTAAGTACGATGCAGCGATGTCAACGACTGATAGCCTAAAACCGCATAACTTAAGAACGAGAAAGTACGATGCAACAATATCAACGACGGATAGCCTAAAACCGCATAACTTAAGAACGAGCAAGTACGATGCAACGATATAAACGAGGGATAGCCTAAAACCGCATAACGTAAGAACGAGCAAGAACGATGCAACGATATCAATGATGGATAGCCTACAACCGCATAACTTAAGATGGAGCAAGTATGATGCTACGATATAAACGACGGAAAGCCTAAAACCACATAACTTAGAACAAGCAAGTACAGTGCAGTGATACCAATGACGAATAGCCTAAAACCGCATAACTTAGAACAAGCAATTACCACGGATAGCCTAAAACTGCATAACTCAAGAACGAGCAAGTACAATGCAACGATATCAACGAGGATTAGCCTAAAACCGCATAACTTAGAACTAGCAAGTATTATGTAGCGATATCAACGACGGATAGCCTAAAACTGCATAACTTAAGAACGAGCAAGTACGATGCAGCTCAAAAAGCGTTCCGAACTCGGACATCAACAGTTAAAAACTTTTGAAATTTTGATTTTATGAAAAGATATTTCAAATCCAGTTTATGACAAAACAATGGGAGAAATAATTTAAATGAAAATGCTGAAAATCTTGGAAATAATTTGTACTTGTTCCAAGAACACAACGCAAAACGCGATTCCTGTCGGTCGAAAAGTGGTTACTAGAAAACCAGATACAAAGTTAATATGACAGAGCTGTACATTGTAGTCTCTTACTTACTTAGAAAGGAACACGGCCAACCTGCTGATCATATAGTTTTGGTTTATGCTACAAAAACATTTTCTTCGAAATGCCCTCAGGAAGCCGTCCATGCAATTATTTTTAGGTAACTCCGATGGCCTTGACGTACGACACCCAACTGAAATCTTAAATTGCACACATCACAAGCTGAGTTTGTAAGCGAAACTTTAAAGGCTTTCCAGACACAGACATGTTCTAGTGTTGATTTTCTTTAAAGGCATTCAAATTCACTCTTTAACACAACGCATGGAAAAATATTTTAGGTTGAAATAGAACCCTGATGAACATTTTCAAAAGATAGAAGTTTCTTAAATAAACAGAGTCCATTTTACTGAAATAAACAGATGAACTTTTTATTTGAGCGAGCATATGGCCGACTTGAAATGGAAAATATATCGTTGACAAAAGCTTTTACAAAGCTTGAGTAATTAGCCCCACTGAGGCGCAGCCAAACAGAAATTGTTATTCGTCAAAACTGAAACATTAGCGATCGAGCGACAATAGGTGACAGAAGTTCACGTTTTCAGTTTTTACATTCGTGGCAAAACATAAACGAACATAAAAAGGTGCCAGGACAACTTCTATCATCTGAAACCACTAACAAAATAAGGACCACCGCCTGTCTCTTATCTAAATGTAAAAGTGAAAATGAGTGTCCATCCGCTGTTTATGTATTAGCGGTTTATGCTTCTGGATATAATATATCCATGAAAAATTCTCTAGGGAAGTCTTCGAAGTCATTTTTTCGTGCTACTGTGTAGGCTTTGTCGCAGCGCAAGCCAATTTAAACACAAATTTAATGTGATCTGTTTATATGATGCATTTTAAAAGCAGCGTTCCAGACTCAAAGACACTTATAACAGTCAAAAATTTTCGAAATTTTTATTTTTTATGACATTTCAAATCCAATTCAATATAAAATGGGAAAAATATTTCCGAGGGCCTTAATGTAACAACACCCGACTCAAATTGTTCACTTCACAAGCTGAAACAAGTACGATGCAACGATATCAACGACGGATAGCCTACAACCGCATAACATAGAACAAGCAATTAAGCTATCCGTCGTTGATGTCGTTGCATCGTACTTGCTTGTTCTAAGTTATGCGGTTTTAGGCTATCCGTCGTTGACATCGCTGCATCGTACTTGCTTGTTCTAAGTCATGCGATTTCAGGCTATCCGTCGTGGATATCGCTGCATCGCACTTGCTTGTTCTAAGTCATGCGGTTTTAGGCTATTCGTTGTTGACATCGCTGCATCGTACTTGCTCGTTCTCAGTTATGCGGTTCTAGGCTATCCCTCGTTGATATTGTTTCATTGTACTTGCTCGTTCTCAGTTATGCGGTTCTAGGCTATCCCTCGTTGATAACATTGCATCGTACTTGCTTGTTCTAAGTTATGTGGTTTTAGGCTATCCGTCGTTGACATCGTTGCATCGTACTTGCTTGTTCTAAGTTATGCGGTTTTAGGCTATGCGTCGTTGATATCGCTGCATCGCACTCGCATCGCGATATTAACGGTCGAATAGCCTAAAACCGCAAAACTTAAGAACGAGCAAGTACGAATCAACGAGGGGTAGACTGGAACCACATAACTTAGAGCGAGCAAGTACGATGCAGCGATATAAACGACGGATAGTCTACAACCGCATAACTTAGAACGAGCAAGTACGATGCAATGTTATCAACGACGGATAGCCTAAAACCGCATAACTTAAGAACGAGCAAGTACGATGCAACGATATCAACGAGGGAAAGCCCAGAACCGCATAACTGAGAACGTGCAAGTACGATGCAGCGATGTCAACAACGGATAGCCTAAAACTGCATAACTTAGAACAAGCAATTGCGATGCAGCGATATCAACGACGGAAGCCTAAAACCGCATAACTTAGAACAAGTAAGTACGATGCAGCGATGTCAACGACTGATAGCCTAAAAATCGCATAACTTAAGAACGAGCAAGTACGATGCAACGATATCCACGACGGATAGCCTAAAATCGCATAACGTAAGAACGAGCAAGAACGATATCAATGATGGATAGCCTACAACCGCATAACTTTAAGATGGAGCAAGTATGATGCTACGATATCAAACGACGGAAAGCCTAAAACCGCATAACTTAGAACAAGCAAGTACAATGCAGCGATACCAATGACGAATAGCCTAAAACCGCATAACTTAGAACAAGCAATTACGACGGATAGCCTAAACCGCATAACGTAAGAACGAGCAAGAACGATGCAACGATATCAATGATGGATAGCCTAAAAACCGCATAACTCAAGAACCAGCAAGTATGATCTCTACGATATCAACGGCGGAAAGCCTAAAACCGCATAACTTAGAACAAGCAAGTACAATGCAGCGATACCAATGACGAATAGCCTAAAACCGCATAACTTAGAACAAGCAATTACGATGGACTGATATCGACGACGGATAGTTCAAAACTGCATAACTCAAGAACGAGCAAGTACAATGCAACGATATCAACGAGGATTAGCCTAAAACCGCATAACTTTGAACTAGCAAGTATGATGTAGCGATATCAACGACGGATGGCCTAAAACTGCATAACTTAAGAACGAGCAAGTACGATGCAGCTCAAGAGGCGTTCCGAACTCGGACATCAACAGTTAAAAAACTTTTGAAATTTTGATTTTATAAAAAGATATTTCAAATCCAGTTTATGACAAAACAATGGGAGAAATAATTTAAATGAAAATACTGAAAATCTTGGGAATAATTTGTACTTGTTCCAAGAACACAACGCAAAACGCAATTCCTGTCGGTCGAAAGTGGTTTCTAGAAAACCAGACACAAAGTTAATATGACAGAGCTTTCAAAACAAACAAATATTAGGATCATAGTCTCTTACTTACCTTATAGTCATAGAAAGGAACACGGCTAATCTGCTGATCATATAGTTTTGGTTTATGCTACAAAAACATTTTCTTCGAAATGCCCCCGGGAAGCCGTTCATGCAATTATTTTTAGGTAATTCGATGGCCTTGACGTACGACACCCAACTGAAATCTTAAATTGTTCACATCACAAGCTGAGTTTGTAAGCGAAACTTTAAAGGCTTTCCAGACACAGACATGTTCTAGTGTTGATCTTCTTTTTAAACGCATTCGAATTCACTCTTTAACACAACGCATGGAAAAATATTTTAGGTTGAAATAGAACCCTGATGAACATTTTTTCAAAAAGATAGAAGTTTCTTGAATAAACAGAGACCATTTTACTAAAATAAACAGATGAACTTTTTATTTTAGCGAGCATATGGCCGACTTGAAATGGAAAATATATCGTTGACAAAAGCTTTTACAAAGCTTGAGTAATCAGCCCCACTGAGGCGCAGCCAAACAGAAATTGTTATTCGTCAAAACTGAAACATTAGCGATCGAGCGACAATAGGTGACAGAAGTTCATGTTTTCAGTTTTTACATTCGTTGGCAAAACATAAACGAACATAAAAAAGGTGACAGGACAACTTTTATCATCTGACACCACTAACAAAATAAGGACCACCGCCTGTCTCTTATCTAAATGTAAAAGTGAAAATGAGTGTCCATCCGCTGATTTTGTATTAGCGGTTTATGCTACTGGATATATATCCATGAAAAATTCTCTAGGGAAGTCTTCGAAGTAATTTTTTCGTGTTACTGTGTCGGCTTTGTCGCAGCGCAAGCCAATTTAAACACAAATTTGGTTCTGTTTATAAGATGCATTTTAAAAGCAGCGTTCCAGACTCAAAGACACTTATAACAGTCAAAAATTTTCGAAATTTTGATCTTTTAAGACATTTCAAATTCAATTCATTATAAAACAATGGAAAAAATATTTTAAGGTAAAAAATGCTAAACATCTTAAGAAATATTTAGTACGTTTTTCAAAATAGAACGTAAAACGCAACTCCTGTCGGTCGAAACTGGCTACTAGAAAAACAGACACTAAGTTAGTATCAAACAGCAGACAGTGCTCTCGGGGAGCCGCCAATGCAATCTTTTTTCAGGTAACTCCGAGAGCCTTGACGTGACGACATTCAACTTGAATCTAAAAAAAAAGCAGTCCAAGTAATTTTTTTTTGTCGCAACAAAAGCGATTCAAACCCATAGTTGTTCTCATAAGCTGTATTTACAAAGGACAATTGAAAGGCGTTCCAAACTCAGACATCTTCAACAGTCAAACTTTTGTATTTTAACCTTACCTTATAGCAGAAGAAAGAAACATGGCCGATCAACTTTGTGCTCTCGGGGAGCCGCCAATGCAATCTTTTTTCAGGTAACTCCGAGAGCCTTGACGTGACGACATTCAACTTGAATCTAAAAAAAGCAGTCCAAGTAATTTTTTTTTGTCGCAACAAAAGCGATTCAAACCCATAGTTGTTCTCATAAGCTGTATTTACAAAGGACAATTGAAAGGCGTTCCAAACTCAGACATCTTCAACAGTCAAACTTTTGTATTTTAACCTTACCTTATAGCAGAAGAAAGAAACATGGCCGATCAACTGTTTAATAGTAATGGTTTATGCTACTGAAACTTTTTCTTTGAATCTCTGGGGAAAGCTATGGCTTGAGAATGGAACTCATGTCGGTCGAAACTAGATACTAGAAAACCAGATACTAAGTTAATAAGACTGAGCTGACAAAACTAACAAATATTAGGACCACAGTATGTTACTTACCTTATAGCCAAAGAAATGAACACGGCCAATTTGCTGACCATATGGTAATGGTTCTACTGAAACAATATTCTTTGTATGCCGTTCGTGCGATTATTTTCAGGCAACTCCGAGGGCCTTAACGTAACGACACCCAACTCAAATTGTTCACTTCACAAGCTGGATTTTCAAACGAAACCTTCAAGGCTTACCAAACACCGACATTTTCTAGAGTTAATTTTCGCTTAAAGACATTTTAATCACTCTGTAACACAACTCAGGGAGAAATATTTTAGGTCGAAATGAGAAACATCTCAAGAAATGCCCCTACATGCGCATAACTGAGAACGAACAAGTACGATGCAACGATATCAATGACGGATAGCCTAAAACCGAATAACTTAAGAACAACCAAGTACGATGCAACGATATCAACGACGGATTGCCTAAAACGGCATAAAGTAAGAACGAAAGTACGATGCAGCTCAAGAGGCGTTCCGAACTCGGACATCAACAGTTAAAAACTTTTGAAATTTTGATTTTATAAAATGATATTTCAAATCCAGTTTATGACAAAACAATGGTAGAAATAATTTGAATAAAAATACCTCAAATCTTGGAAATAATTTGTACTTGTTACCATAACACAACGCAAAATGCAACTCCTGTCGGTCGAAAGTGGTTACTGGAAAACCAGATACAAAGTTAATATGACAGAGCTGTCAAAACTAACAAATATTAGGACCACAGTCTCTTACTTACCTTATAGTCAAAGAAAAGAACACGGCCAATCTGCTGATCATATAGTTTTGGTTTATGCTACTAAAACATTTTCTTCGAAATGCCCTCGAAAAGCTGTCCATGCAATTGTTTTTAGGAACTCCGATGGCCTTGACGTACGACACCCAACTGAAATCTTAAATTGTTCACATCACAAGCTGAGTTTGTAAACGAAACTTTAAAGGCTTTCTAGACACAGACATGTTCTAGTGTTGATTTTCTTTAAAGGCATTCAAATTCACTCTTTAACACAACGCAGGGGAAAATATTTTAGGTTGAATAGAGAACCATCTCAAGAAATGTTCAATACTCGCGGCTAGAACCCTGATAAATATTTTCAAAAGATAGAAGTTTCTTAAATAAACAGAGTCTATTTTACCAAAATAAACAGATGAACTTTTTATTTTAGCGAGCATATGGCCGTCTTGAAATGGAAAATATGAAAATATATCGTTGACAAAAGCTTTTACAAAGCTTGAGTAATCAGCACCCCTGAGGCGCAGCCGAACAAAAATTGGTATTCGTCAAAACTGAAACATTAGCGATCGAGCGACAATAGTTGACCGAAATTCACTTTTTAAGTTTTTTACATTCGTGGCAAAACATAAACATAAAAAGGTGCTAGGACAACCAACTTCTATCATCTTACACCACTAACAAAATGAGGATCACCGCCTGCCTCTTATCTAAATGTGAAAGTGAAAATAAGTGTCCAATCGCTGTTTTTGTAGTAACGGTTTATGCTACTGGATATATATCCATGGAAAGCTCTAGGGAAGTCTTCGAAGTAATTTTTTCGTGCTACTGTGTCGGCTTTGTCGCAGCGCAAGCCAATTTATACACAAATTTGTTCTGTTTATAAGATGCAATTTAAAAGCAGCGTTCCAGACTCAAAGACACTTATACCAGTCAAAAATTTTCGGAATTTTGATCTTTTATGACATTTCAAATCCAATTCAATATAAAATGGGAAAAATATTTCCGAGGGCCTTAATGTAACAACACCCGACTCAAATTGTTCACTTCACAAGCTGAAACAAGTACGATGCAACGATATCAACGACGGATAGCCTACAACCGCATAACATAGAACAAGCAATTAAGCTATCCGTCGTTGATGTCGTTGCATCGTACTTGCTTGTTCTAAGTTATGCGGTTTTAGGCTATCCGTCGTTGGCATCGCTGCATCGTACTTGCTTGTTCTAAGTCATGCGATTTTAGGCTATCCGTCGTGGATATCGCTGCATCGCACTTGCTTGTTCTAAGTTATGCGGTTTTAGGCTATTCGTTGTTGACATCGCTGCATCGTACTTGCTCGTTCTCAGTTATGCGGTTCTAGGCTATCCCTCGTTGATATTGTTTCATCGTACTTGCTCGTTCTCAGTTATGCGGTTCTAGGCTATCCCTCGTTGATAACATTGCATCGTACTTGCTTGTTCTAAGTTATGTGGTTTTAGGCTATCCGTCGTTGACATCGTTGCATCGTACTTGCTTGTTCTAAGTTATGCGGTTTTAGGCTATGCGTCGTTGATATCGCTGCATCGCACTCGCATCGCGATATTAACGGTCGAATAGCCTAAAACCGCAAAACTTAAGAACGAGCAAGTACGAATCAACGAGGGGTATACTGGAACCACATAACTTAGAGCGAGCAAGTACGATGCAGCGATATAAACGACGGATAGTCTACAACCGCATCACTTAGAACGAGCAAGTACGATGCAATGTTATCAACGACGGATAGCCTAAAACCGCATAACTTAAGAACGAGCAAGTACGATGCAACGATATCAACGAGGGATAGCCTAAAACCGCATAACGTAAGAACGAGCAAGAACGATAAATGATGGATAGCCTACAACCGCATAACTTAAGATGGAGCAAGTAAGTATGATGCGATGATATAAACGACGGATAGCCTAAAACCGCATAACTTAGAACAAGCAAGTACAATGCAGCGATATCAACGACGAATAGCCTAAAACCGCATAACTGAGAACGGCAAGTACGATGCAGCGATGTCAACAACGGATAGCCTAAAACTGCATAACTTAGAACAAGCAATTGCGATGCAGCGATATCAACGACGGAAGCCTAAAACCGCATAACTTAGAACAAGTAAGTACGATGCAGCGATGTCAACGACTGATAGCCTAAAATCGCATAACTTAAGAACGAGCAAGTACGATGCAACGACATCCACGACGGATAGCCTAAAACCGCATAACGTAAGAACGAGCAAGAACGATATCAATGATGGATAGCCTACAACCGCATAACTTAAGATGGAGCAAGTATGATGCTACGATATAAACGACGGAAAGCCTAAAACCGCATAACTTAGAAACAAGCAAGTACAATGCAGCGATACCAATGACGAATAGCCTAAAACCGCATAACTTAGAACAAGCAATTACGACGGATAGCCTAAAACCGCATAACGTAAGAACGAGCAAGAACGATGCAACGATATCAATGATGGATAGCCTAAAACCGCATAACTCAAGAACCAGCAAGTATGATTCTACGATATCAACGGCGGAAAGCCTAAAACCGCATAACTTAGAACAAGCAAGTACAATGCAGCGATACCAATGACGAATAGCCTAAAACCGCATAACTTAGAACAAGCAATTACGATGGACTGATATCGACGACGGATAGTTCAAAACTGCATAACTCAAGAACGAGCAAGTACAATGCAACGATATCAACGAGGATTAGCCTAAAACCGCATAACTTTGAACTAGCAAGTATGATGTAGCGATATCAACGACGGATGGCCTAAAACTGCATAACTTAAGAACGAGCAAGTACGATGCAGCTCAAGAGGCGTTCCGAACTCGGACATCAACAGTTAAAAACTTTTGAAACTTTGATTATATAAAAAGAAAACAATGGGAGAAATAATTTAAATGAAAATACTGAAAATCTTGGGAATAATTTGTACTTGTTCCAAGAACACAACGCAAAACGCAATTCCTGTCGGTCGAAAGTGGTTACTAGAAAACCAGATACAAAGTTAATATGACAGAGCTTTCAAAACTAACAAATATTAGGATCATAGTCTCTTACTTACCTTATAGTCATAGAAAGGAACACGGCTAATCTGCTGATCATATAGTTTTGGTTTATGCTACAAAAACATTTTCTTCGAAATGCCCTCGGGAAGCCGTTCATGCAATTATTTTTAGGTAATTCGATGGCCTTGACGTACGACACCCAACTGAAATCTTAAATTGTTCACATCACAAGCTGAGTTTGTAAGCGAAACTTTAAAGGCTTTCCAGACACAGACATGTTCTAGTGTTGATTTTCTTTAAACGCATTCGAATTCACTCTTTACCACAACGCATGGAAAAATATTTTAGGTTGAAATAGAACCCTGATGAACATTTTCAAAAGATAGAAGTTTCTTGAATAAACAGAGACCATTTTACTAAAATAAACAGATGAACTTTTTATTTTAGCGAGCATATGGCCGACTTGAAATGGAAAATATATCGTTGACAAAAGCTTTTACAAAGCTTGAGTAATCAGCCCCACTGAGGCGCAGCCAAACAGAAATTGTTATTCGTCAAAACTGAAACATTAGCGATCGAGCGACAATAGGTGACAGAAGTTCATGTTTTCAGGTTTTACATTCTTGGCAAAACATAAACGAACATAAAAAGGTGACAGGACAACTTCTATCATCTGACACCACTAACAAAATAAGGACCACCGCCTGTCTCTTATCTAAATGTAAAAGTGAAAATGAGTGTCCATCCGCTGATTTTGTATTAGCGGTTTATGCTACTGGATATATATCCATGAATAATTCTCTAGGGAAGTCTTCGAAGTAATTTTTTCGTGTTACTGTGTCGGCTTTGTCGCAGCGCAAGCCAATTTAAACACAAATTTGTTCTGTTTATAAGATGCATTTTAAAAGCAGCGTTCCAGACTCAAAGACACTTATAACAGTCAAAATTTTTCGAAATTTTGATCTTTTAAGACATTTCAAATTCAATTCATTATAAAACAATGGAAAAAATATTTTAAGTTAAAAATGCTAAACATCTTAAGAAATATTTAGTACGTTTTTCAAAATAGAACGTAAAACGCAACTCCTGTCGGTCGAAACTGGCTACTAGAAAAACAGACACTAAGTTAGTATCAAACAGCAGACAGTGCTCTCGGGGAGCCGCCAATGCAATCTTTTTTCAGGTAACTCCGAGAGCCTTGACGTGACGACATTCAACTTGAATCTAAAAAAAGCAGTCCAAGTAATTTTTTTTTGTCGCAACAAAAGCGATTCAAACCCATAGTTGTTCTCATAAGCTGTATTTACAAAGGACAATTGAAAGGCGTTCCAAACTCAGACATCTTCAACAGTCAAACTTTTGTATTTTAACCTTACCTTATAGCAGAAGAAAGAAACATGGCCGATCAACTGTTTTATAGTAATGGTTTATGCTACTGAAACTTTTTCTTTGAATCTCTGGGGAAAGCTATGGCTTGAGAATGGAACTCATGTCGGTCGAAACTAGATACTAGAAAACCAGATACTAAGTTAATAAGACTGAGCTGACAAAACTAACAAATATTAAAACCACAGTATGTTACTTACCTTATAGCCAAAGAAATGAACACGGCCAATTTGCTGACCATATGGTAATGGTTCTACTGAAACAATATTTTTTGTATGCCGTTCGTGCGATTATTTTCAGGCAACTCCGAGGGCCTTAACGTAACGACACCCAACTCAAATTGTTCACTTCACAAACTGGATTTTCAAACGAAACCTTCAAGGCTTACCAAACACCGACATTTTCTAGAGTTAATTTCGCTTAAAGACATTTTAATTCACTCTGTAACACAACTCAGGGAGAAATATTTTTGGTCGAAATGAGAAACATCTCAAGAAATGCCCTACATGCGCATAACTGAGAACGAACAAGTACGATGCAACGATATCAATGACGGATAGCCTAAAACCGAATAACTTAAGAACAACCAAGTACGATGCAACGATATCAACGACGGATTGCCTAAGAACGGGAAAGTACGATGCAGCTCAAGAGGCGTTCCGAACTCGGACATCAACAGTTAAAAACTTTTGAAATTTTGATTTTATAAAATGATATTTCAAATCCAGTTTATGACAAAACAATGGTAGAAATAATTTGAATAAAAATACCTCAAATCTTGGAAATAATTTGTACTTGTTACCATAACACAACGCAAAATGCAACTCCTGTCGGTCGAAAGTGGTTACTGGAAAACCAGATACAAAGTTAATATGACAGAGCTGTCAAAACTAACAAATATTAGGACCACAGTCTCTTACTTACCTTATAGTCAAAGAAAAGAACACGGCCAATCTGCTGATCATATAGTTTTGGTTTATGCTACTAAAACATTTTCTTCGAAATGCCCTCGAAAAGCTGTCCATGCAATCGTTTTTAGGAACTCCGATGGCCTTGACGTACGACACCCAACTGAAACCTTAAATTGTTCACATCACAAGCTGAGTTTGTAAACGAAACTTTAAAGGCTTTCTAGACACAGACATGTTCTAGTGTTGATTTTCTTTAAAGGCATTCAAATTCACTCTTTAACACAACGCAGGGGAAAATATTTTAGGTTGAATAGAGAAACATCTCAAGAAATGTTCAATACTCGCGGCTAGAACCCTGATAAATATTTTCAAAAGATAGAAGTTTCTTAAATAAACAGATTCTATTCTACCAAAATAAACAGATGAACTTTTTATTTTAGCGAGCATATGGCCGTCTTGAATGGAAAATATGAAAATATATCGTTGACAAAAGCTTTTACAAAGCTTGAGTAATCAGCACCCCTGAGGCGCGGCCAAACAGAAATTGATATTCGTCAAAACTGAAACATTAGCGATCGAGCGACAATAGTTGACCGAAATTCACTTTTTAAGTTTGTTACATTCGTGGCAAAACATAAACATAAAAAGGTGCTAGGACAACCAACTTCTATCATCTTACACCACTAACAAAATAAGGATCACCGCCTGTCTCTTATCTAAATGTGAAAGTGAAAATAAGTGTCCAATCGCTGTTTTTGTAGTAACGGTTTATGCTACTGGATATATATCCATGGAAAGCTCTAGGGAAGTCTTCGAAGTAATTTTTTCGTGCTACTGTGTCGGCTTTGTCGCAGCGCAAGCCAATTTATACACAAATTTGATCTGTTTATAAGATGCAATTTAAAAGCAGCTTTCCAGACTCAAAGACACTTATAACAGTCAAAATTTTTCGAAATTTTGATCTTTTATGACGTTTCAAATCCAATTCAATATAAAATGGGAAAAATATTTCCGAGGGCCTTAACGTAACAACACCCGACTCAAATTGTTCACTTCACAAGCTGAAACAAGTACGATGCAACGATATCAACGACGGATAGCCTACAACCGCATAACATAGAACAAGCAATTAAGCTATCCGTCGTTGATGTCGTTGCATCGTACTTGCTTGTTCTAAGTTATGCGGTTTTAGGCTATCCGTCGTTTACATCGCTGCATCGTACTTGCTTGTTCTAAGTCATGCGGTTTTAGGCTATCCGTCGTGGATATCGCTGCATCGCACTTGCTTGTTCTAAGTTATGCGGTTTTAGGCTATTCGTCGTTGACATCGCTGCATCGTACTTGCTCATTCTCAGTTATGCGGTTCTAGGCTATCCCTCGTTGATATACTTGCATCGTACTTGCTCGTTCTCAGTTATGCGGTTCTAGGCTATCCCTCGTTGATAACATTGCATCGTACTTGCTTGTTCCAAGTTATGTGGTTTTAGGCTATCCGTCGTTGACATCGTTGCATCGTACTTGCTTGTTCTAAGTTATGCGGTTTTAGGCTATGCGTCGTTGATATCGCTGCATCGCACTCGCATCGCGATATTAACGACGGATAGCCTAAAACCGCAAAACTTAAGAACGAGCAAGTACGAATCAACGATATCAACGAGGGGTAGACTGGAATCACATAACTTAGAACGAGCAAGTACGATGCAGCGATATAAATGACGGATAGTCTACAACCGCATAACTTAGAACGAGCAAGTACGATGCAATGTTATCAACGCTGGATAGCCTAAAACCCCATAACTTAAGAACGAGCAAGTACGATGCAACGATATCAATGAGAGATAGCCTAAAACCGCATAACTTGAGAACGAGCATATACAATGCAACGATATCAACGAGGGATAGCCCAGAACCGCATAACTGAGAACGAGCAAGTACGATGCAGCGATGTCAACAACGGATAGCCTAAAACTGCATAACTTAGAACAAGCAATTGCGATGCAGCGATATCAACGACGGAAGCCTAAAACCGCATTAACTTAGAACAAGTAAGTACGATGCAGCGATGTCAACGACTGATAGCCTAAAACCGCATAACTTAAGAACGAGAAAGTACGATGCAACAATATCAACGACGGATCGCCTAAAACCGCATAAATTAAGAACGAGCAAGTACGATGCAACGATATAAACGAGGGATAGCCTAAAACCGCATAACGTAAGAACGAGCAAGAACGATGCAACGATATCAATGATGGATAGCCTACAACCGCATAACTTAAGATGGAGCAAGTATGATGCTACGATATAAACGACGGAAAGCCTAAAACCGCATAACTTAGAACAAGCAAGTACAGTGCAGTGATACCAATGACGAAGAGCCTAAAACCGCATAACTTAGAACAAGCAATTACCACGGATAGCCTAAAACTGCATAACTCAAGAACGAGCAAGTACAATGCAACGATATCAACGAGGATTAGCCTAAAACCGCATAACTTAGAACTAGCAAGTATTATGTAGCGATATCAACGACGGATAGCCTAAAACTGCATAACTTAAGAACGAGCAAGTACGATGCAGCTCAAAAAGCGTTCCGAACTCGGACATCAACAGTTAAAAACTTTTGAAATTTTGATTTTATGAAAAGATATTTCAAATCCAGTTTATGACAAAACAATGGGAGAAATAATTTAAATGAAAATGCTGAAAATCTTGGAAATAATTTGTACTTGTTCCAAGAACACAACGCAAAACGCGATTCCTGTCGGTCGAAAGTGGTTACTAGAAAACCAGATAAAAAGTTAATATGACAGAGCTGTACATTGTAGTCATAGAAAGGAACACGGCCAATCTGCTGATTATATAGTTTTGGTTTATGCTACAAAAACATTTTCTTCGAAATGCCCTCAGGAAGCCGTCCATGCAATTATTTTTAGGTAACTCCGATGGCCTTGACGTACGACACCCAACTGAAATCTTAAATTGCACACATCACAAGCTGAGTTTGTAAGCGAAACTTTAAAGGCTTTCCAGACACAGACATGTTCTAGTGTTGATTTTCTTTAAAGGCATTCAAATTCAATCTTTAACACAACGCATGGAAAAATATTTTAGGTTGAAATAGAACCCTGGTGAACATTTTCAAAAGATAGAAGTTTCTTAAATAAACAGAGTCCATTTTACTGAAATAAACAGATGAACTTTTTATTTTAGCGAGCATATGGCCGACTTGAAATGGAGAATATATCGTTTGACAAAAGATTTTACAATGCTTGAGTAATCAGTCCCACTGAGGCGCAGCCAAACAGAAATTGTTATTCGTCAAAACTGAAACATTAGCGATCGAGCGACAATAGGTGACAGAAGTTCACGTTTTCAGTTTTTACATTCGTGGCAAAACATAAACGAACATAAAAAGGTGCCAGGACAACTTCTATCATCTGAAACCACTAACAAAATAAGGACCACCGCCTGTCTCTTATCTAAATGTAAAAGTGAAAATGAGTGTCCATCCGCTGTTTATGTATTAGCGGTTTATGCTTCTGGATATATATCCATGAAAAATTCTCTAGGGAAGTCTTCGAAGTCATTTTCTCGTGCTACTGTGTGAGCTTTGCCGCAGCGCAAGCCAATTTAAACACAAATTTAATTTGTTCTGTTTATAAGATGCATTTTAAAAGCAGCGTTCCAGACTCAAAGACACTTATACCAGTCAAAAATTTTCGGAATTTTGATCTTTTATGACATTTCAAATCCAATTCAATATAAAATGGGAAAAATATTTCCGAGGGCCTTAATGTAACAACACCCGACTCAAATTGTTCACTTCACAAGCTGAAACAAGTACGATGCAACGATATCAACGACGAATAGCCTACAACCGCATAACATAGAACAAGCAATTAAGCTATCCGTCGTTGATGTCGTTGCATCGTACTTGCTTGTTCTAAGTTATGCGGTTTTAGGCTATCCGTCGTTGACATCGCTGCATCGTACTTGCTTGTTCTAAGTCATGCGATTTTAGGCTATCCGTCGTGGATATCGCTGCATCACACTTGCTTGTTCTAAGTTATGCGGTTTTAGGGTATTAGTTGTTGACATCGCTGCATCGTACTTGCTCGTTCTCAGTTATGCGGTTATAGGCTATCCCTCGTTGATATTGTTTCATCGTACTTGCTCGTTCTCAGTTATGCGGTTCTAGGCTATCCCTCGTTGATAACATTGCATCGTACTTGCTTGTTCTAAGTTATGTGGTTTTAGGCTATCCGTCGTTGACATCGTTGCATCGTACTTGCTTGTTCTAAGTTATGCGGTTTTAGGCTATGCGTCGTTGATATCGCTGCATCGCACTCGCATCGCGATATTAACGGTCGAATAGCCTAAAACCGCAAAACTTAAGAACGAGCAAGTACGAATCAACGAGGGGTAGACTGGAACCACATAACTTAGAGCGAGCAAGTACGATGCAGCGATATAAACGACGGATAGTCTACAACCGCATAACTTAGAACGAGCAAGTACGATGCAATGTTATCAACGACGGATAGCCTAAAACCGCATAACTTAAGAACGAGCAAGTACGATGCAACGATATCAACGAGGGAAAGCCCAGAACCGCATAACTGAGAACGTGCAAGTACGATGCAGCGATGTCAACAACGGATAGCCTAAACTGCATAACTTAGAAAAAGCAATTGCGATGCAGCGATATCAACGACGGAAGCCTAAAACCGCATAACTTAGAACAAGTAAGTACGATGCAGCGATGTCAACGACTGATAGCCTAAAATCGCATAACTTAAGAACGAGCAAGTACGATGCAACGATATCCACGACGGATAGCCTAAAACCGCATAACGTAAGAACGAGCAAGAACGATATCAATGATGGATAGCCTACAACCGCATAACTTAAGATGGAGCAAGTATGATGCTACGATATAAACGACGGAAAGCCTAAAACCGCATAACTTAGAACAAGCAAGTACAATGCAGCGATACCAATGACGAATAGCCTAAAACCGCATAACTTAGAACAAGCAATTACGACGGATAGCCTAAAACCGCATAACGTAAGAACGAGCAAGAACGATGCAACGATATCAATGATGGATAGCCTAAAACCGCATAACTCAAGAACCAGCAAGTATGATTCTACGATATCAACGGCGGAAAGCCTAAAACCGCATAACTTAGAACAAGCAAGTACAATGCAGCGATACCAATGACGAATAGCCTAAAACCGCATAACTTAGAACAAGCAATTACGATGGACTGATATCGACGACGGATAGTTCAAAACTGCATAACTCAAGAACGAGCAAGTACAATGCAACGATATCAACGAGGATTAGCCTAAAACCGCATAACTTTGAACTAGCAAGTATGATGTAGCGATATCAACGACGGATGGCCTAAAACTGCATAACTTAAGAACGAGCAAGTACGATGCAGCTCAAGAGGCGTTCCGAACTCGGACATCAACAGTTAAAAACTTTTGAAACTTTGATTATATAAAAAGATATTTCAAATCCAGTTTATGACAAAACAATGGGAGAAATAATTTAAATGAAAATACTGAAAATCTTGGGAATAATTTGTACTTGTTCCAAGAACACAACGCAAAACGCAATTCCTGTCGGTCGAAAGTGGTTACTAGTAAACCAGATACAAAGTTAATATGACAGAGCTTTCAAAACTAACAAATATTAGGAACATAGTCTCTTACTTACCTTATAGTCATAGAAAGGAACACGGCTAATCTGCTGATCATATAGTTTTGGTTTATGCTACAAAAACATTTTCTTCGAAATGCCCTCGGGAAGCCGTTCATGCAATTATTTTTAGGTAATTCGATGGCCTTGACGTACGACACCCAACTGAAATCTTAAATTGTTCACATCACAAGCTGAGTTTGTAAGCGAAACTTTAAAGGCTTTCCAGACACAGACATGTTCTAGTGTTGATCTTCTTTAAACGCATTCGAATTAACTCTTTAACACAACGCATGGAAAAAATATTTTAGGTTGAAATAGAACCCTGATGAACATTGATGAACTTTTTATTTTAGCGAGCATATGGCCGACTTGAAATGGAAAATATATCGTTGACAAAAGCTTTTACAAAGCTTGAGTAATCAGCCCCACTGAGGCGCAGCCAAACAGAAATTGTTATTCGTCAAAACTGAAACATTAGCGATCGAGCGACAATAGGTGACAGAAGTTCATGTTTTCAGGTTTTACATTCTTGGCAAAACATAAACGAACATAAAAAGGTGACAGGACAACTTCTATCATCTGACACCACTAACAAAATAAGGACCACCGCCTGTCTCTTATCTAAATGTAAAAGTGAAAATGAGTGTCCATCCGCTGATTTTGTATTAGCGGTTTATGCTACTGGATATATATCCATGAATAATTCTCTAGGGAAGTCTTCGAAGTAATTTTTTTTCGTGTGTTACTGTGTCGGCTTTGTCGCAGCGCAAGCCAATTTAAACACAAATTTGTTCTGTTTATAAGATGCATTTTAAAAGCAGCGTTCCAGACTCAAAGACACTTATAACAGTCAAAATTTTTCGAAATTTTGATCTTTTAAGACATTTCAAATTCAATTCATTATAAAACAATGGAAAAAATATTTTAAGTTAAAAATGCTAAACATCTTAAGAAATATTTAGTACGTTTTTCAAAATAGAACGTAAAACGCAACTCCTGTCGGTCGAAACTGGCTACTAGAAAAACAGACACTAAGTTAGTATCAAACAGCAGACAGTGCTCTCGGGGAGCCGCCAATGCAATCTTTTTTCAGGTAACTCCGAGAGCCTTGACGTGACGACATTCAACTTGAATCTAAAAAAAGCAGTCCAAGTAATTTTTTTTGTCGCAACAAAAGCGATTCAAACCCATAGTTGTTCTCATAAGCTGTATTTACAAAGGACAATTGAAAGGCGTTCCAAACTCAGACATCTTCAACAGTCAAACTTTTGTATTTTAACCTTACCTTATAGCAGAAGAAAAAAAACATGGCCGATCAACTGTTTAATAGTAATGGTTTATGCTACTGAAACTTTTTCTTTGAATCTCTGGGGAAAGCTATGGCTTGAGAATGGAACTCATGTCGGTCGAAACTAGATACTAGAAAACCAGATACTAAGTTAATAAGACTGAGCTGACAAAACTAACAAATATTAGAACCACAGTATGTTACTTACCTTATAGCCAAAGAAATGAACACGGCCAATTTTCTGACCATATGGTAATGGTTCTACTGAAACAATATTCTTTGTATGCCGTTCGTGCGATTGTTTTCAGGCAACTCCGAGGGCCTTAACGTAACGACACCCAACTCAAATTGTTCACTTCACAAGCTGGATTTTCAAACGAAACCTTCAAGGCGTACCAAACACCGACATTTTCTAGAGTTAATTTCGCTTAAAGACATTTTAATCACTCTGTAACACAACTCAGGGAGAAATATTTTAGGTCGAAATGAGAAACATCTCAAGAAATGCCCTACATGCGCATAACTGAGAACGAACAAGTACGATGCAATGATATCAATGACGGATAGCCTAAAACCGAATAACTTAAGAACAACCAAGTACAATGCAACGATATCAACGACGGATTGCCTAAGAACGGGAAAGTACGATGCAGCTCAAGAGGCGTTTCGAACTCGGACATCAACAGTTAAAAACTTTTAAAATTTTGATTTTATAAAATGATATTTCAAATCCAGTTTATGACAAAACAATGGTAGAAATAATTTGAATAAAAATACCTCAAATCTTGGAAATAATTTGTACTTGTTACCATAACACAACGCAAAATGCAACTCCTGTCGGTCGAAAGTGGTTACTGGAAAACCAGATACAAAGTTAATATGACAGAGCTGTCAAAACTAACAAATATTAGGACCACAGTCTCTTACTTACCTTATAGTCAAAGAAAAGAACACGGCCAATCTGCTGATCATATAGTTTTGGTTTATGCTACTAAAACATTTTCTTCGAAATGCCCTCGAAAAGCTGTCCATGCAATCGTTTTTAGGAACTCCGATGGCCTTGACGTACGACACCCAACTGAAACCTTAAATTGTTCACATCACAAGCTGAGTTTGTAAACGAAACTTTAAAGGCTTTCTAGACACAGACATGTTCTAGTGTTGATTTTCTTTAAAGGCATTCAAATTCACTCTTTAACACAACGCAGGGGAAAATATTTTAGGTTGAAATAGAACCCTGGTGAACATTTTCAAAAGATAGAAGTTTCTTAAATAAACAGAGTCCATTTTACTGAAATAAAACAGATGAACTTTTTATTTTAGCGAGCATATGGCCGACTTGAAATGGAGAATATATCGTTTGACAAAAGATTTTACAATGCTTGAGTAATCAGTCCCACTGAGGCGCAGCCAAACAGAAATTGTTATTCGTCAAAACTGAAACATTAGCGATCGAGCGACAATAGGTGACAGAAGTTCACGTTTTCAGTTTTTACATTCGTGGCAAAACATAAACGAACATAAAAAGGTGCCAGGACAACTTCTATCATCTGAAACCACTAACAAAATAAGGACCATCGCCTGTCTCTTATCTAAATGTAAAAGTGAAAATGAGTGTCCATCCGCTGTTTATGTATTAGCGGTTTATGCTTCTGGATATATATCCATGAAAAATTCTCTAGGGAAGTCTTCGAAGTCATTTTCTCGTGCTACTGTGTGGGCTTTGCCGCAGCGCAAGCCAATTTAAACACAAATTTAATTTGTTCCGTTTATAAGATGCATTTTAAAAGCAGCGTTCCAGACTCAAAGACACTTATAACAGTCAAAAAATTTCGAAATTTTTATCTTTTAAGACATTTCAAATTCAATTCCTTATAAAACAATGGGAAAAATATTTTAAGTTAAAAATGCTAAACACCTTAAGAAATATTTAGTACGTTTTTTAAAATAGAACTCCAAAATAGAAATGCAACTCCTGTCGGTCGAAACTGGCTACTAGAAAACCAGACACTAAGTTAGTATCAAACAGCAGACAGTGTTTTCTGGGAGCCGCCAATGCAATCTTCTTTCAGGTAACTCCGAGAGTCTTGACGTAACGACATTCAACTTGAATCTAAAAAAAGCAGTCCAAGTAATTATTTGATGTCACATCGTGGGCTTTCTCGCAACAAAAGCGATTCGAACCCATAGTTGTTCTCATAAGCTGTATTTACAAAGGACAATTGAGAGGCGTTCCAAACTCAGACATCTTCAACAGTCAAACTTTTGTATTTCAACCTTACCTTATAGCAGAAGAAAGAAACATGGCCGATCCACTGCTTTTATAGTAATGGTTTATGCTACTGAAACTTTTTCTTTGAATCTCTGGGGAAGGCTATGGCTTGAGAATGGAACTCATGTTGGTCGAAACTGGATACTAGAAAACCAGATACTAAGTTAATGCGACTGAGCCGACAAAACTAACAAATATTAGGTCCACAGTATGTTACTTACCTTATAGCCAAAGAAATGAACACGGCCAATTCGCTGACCATATAGTAATGGTTCTACTGAAACAATATTCTTTGTATGCCGTTCGTGCGATTATTTTCAGGCAACTCCGGGGCCTTAACGTAACGACACCCAACTCAAATTGTTCACTTCACAAGCTGGTTTTCAAACGAAACCTTCAAGACTTACCAAACATCGACATTTT
Organism: Styela plicata; assembly: GCA_963675895.2. NCBI lineage: Eukaryota > Metazoa > Chordata > Ascidiacea > Stolidobranchia > Styelidae > Styela > Styela plicata. The sequence goes on along the minus strand of OZ023144.1, from coordinate 48,692 downwards.
CTAAAGTTAATTTCGCTTAAAGCCATTTTAAATCACTCTGTAACACATCTCAGGGAAAAATATTTTAGGTCGAAATGAAAAATATCTCAAGAAATGCCCGACATGCGCATAACTGAGAACGAACAAGTACGATGCAACGATATCAATGACGGATAGCCTAAAACCGAATAACTTAAGAACAAGCAAGTACGATGCAGCGATATCAACGACGGATTGCCTAAAACTGCATAAATTAAGAACGGGAAAGTACGATGCAGTTCAAGAGGCGTTCCGAACTCGGATATCAACAGTTAAAAACTTTTGAAATTTTGATTTCATAAAATGATATTTCAAATCCAGTTTATGACAAAACAATGGTAGGAATAATATGAATAAAAATACCTCAAATCTTGGAAATAATGTGTACTTGTTACCATAACTCAACGCAAAATGCAACTCCTGTCGGTCAAAAGTGGTTACTAGAAAACCAGATACAAAGCTAATATGACAGAGCTGTCAAAACTAACAAATATTAGAACCACAGTCTCTTACTTACCTTATAGTCAAAGAAAAGAACACGGCCAATCTGCTGATCATATAGTTTTGGTTTATGCTACTAAAACATTTTCTTTGAAATGCCCTCGAAAAGATGTCTATGCAATTGTTTTTAGGAACCCCGATGGCCTTGACGTACGACACCCAACTGAAATCTTAAGCTGTTCACATCACAAGCTGAGTTTGTAAACAAAACTTTAAAGGCTTTCTAGACACAGACATGTTCTAGTGTTGATTTTCTTTAAAGGCATTCAAATTCACTCTTTAACACAACGCAGGGAAAATATTTTAGGTTGAATAGAGAAACATCTCAAGAAATGTTCAATACTCGCGGCTAGAACCCTGATAAATATTTTCAAAAGATAGAAGTTTCTTAAATAAACAGAGTCTATTTTACCAAAATAAACGGATGAAGTTTTTATTTTAGCGAGCATATGGCCGTCTTGAAATGGAAAATATATCGTTGACAAAAGCTTTTAAAAAGCTTGAGTAATCAGCACCTCTGAGGCGCAGCCAAACAGAAATTGGTATTCGTCAAAACTGAAACATTAGCGATCGAGCGACAATAGTTGACCGAAATTCACTTTTTAAGTTTTTTACATTCGTGACAAAACAAACATAAAAAGGTGCCAAGACAACCAACTTCTATCATCTTACACCACTAACAAAATAAGGATCACCGCCTGCCTCTTATCTAAATGTGAAAGTGAAAATGAGTGTCCATCCGCTGTTTCTGTAGTAACGGTTTATGCTACTGGATATATATCCATGGAAAGCTCTAGGGAAGTCTTCGAAGTAATTTTTTCGTGCTACTGTGTGGGCTTTGTCGCAGCGCAAGCCAATTTAAACACAAATTTGTTCTGTTTATAAGATGCAATTTAAAAGCAGCGTTCCAGACTCAAAAGACACTTATAACAGTCAAAAATTTTCGAAATTTTGATCTTTTACGACATTTCAAATTCAATTCAATATAAAATGGGAAAAATATTTCCGAGGGCCTTAACGTAACGACCCCCAACTCAAATTGTTCACTTCACAAGATGAAACAAGTACGATGCAACGGTATCAACGACGGATAGCCTACAACCGCATAACATAGAACAAGCAATTAGGCTATCCGTCGTTGATGTCGTTGCGTCGTACTTGCTTGTTCTAAGTTATGCGGTTTTAGGCTATCCGTCGTTGACATCGCTGCATCGTACTTGCTTGTTCTAAGTTATGCGGTTTTAGGCTATCCGTCGTGGATATCGCTGCATCGCACTTGCTTGTTCTAAGTTATGCAGTTTTAGGCTATCCGTCGTTGACATCGCTGCATCGTACTTGCTCGTTCTCAATTATGCGGTTCTAGGCTATCCCTCGTTGATATTGTGGCATCGTACTTGCTAGTTCTCAGTTATGCGGTTCTAGGCTATCCCTCGTTGATATCGTTGCATCGTACTTGCTTGTTCTAAGTTATGCGGTTTTAGGCTATCCGTCGTTGATAACATTGCATCGTACTTGCTTGTTCTAAGTTATGCGGTTTTAGGCTTTCCGTTGTTGACATCGCTGCATCCTACTTGCTTGTTCTTAGTTATGCGGTTTTAGGCTATCCGTCTTTGACATCGCTGCATCGTACTTGCTCGTTCTAAGTAATGCGGTTTTAGGCTATCCGTCGTGGATATCGCTGCATCGCACTTGCTTGTTCTAAGTTATGCAGTTTTAGGCTATCCGTCGTTGACATCGCTGCATCGTACTTGCTCGTTCTCAGTTATGCCGTTCTAGGCTATCGTTGATATTGTTGCATCGTACTTGCTCGTTCTCAGTTATGCGGTTCTAGGCTATCCCTCGTTGATAACATTGCATCGTACTTGCTTGTTCTAAGTTATGTGGTTTTAGGCTATCCGTCGTTGACATCGTTGCATAGTACTTGCTTGTTCTAAGTTATGCGGTTTTAGGCTATGCGTCGTTGATATCGCTGCATCGCACTCGCATCGCGATATTAACGACGGATAGCCTAAAACCGCAAAACTTAAGAACGAGCAAGTACGAATCAACGATATCAACGAGGGGTAGACTGGAACCACATAACTTAGAACGAGCAAGTACGATGCAGCGATATAAACGACGGATAGTCTACAACCGCATAACTTAGAACGAGCAAGTACGATGCAATGTTATCAACGACGGATAGCCTAAAACCGCATAACTTAAGAACGAGCAAGTACGATGCAACGATATCAATGAGAGATAGCCTAAAACCGCATAACTTGAGAACGAGCAGATACAATGCAACGATATCAACGAGGGATAGCCCAGAACCGCATAACTGAGAACGAGCAAGTACGATGCAGCGATGTCAACAACGGATAGCCTAAAACTGCATAACTTAGAACAAGCAATTGCGATGCAGCGATATCAACGACGGAAGCCTAAAACCGCATAACTTGGAACAAGTAAGTACGATGCAGCGATGTCAACGACTGATAGCCTAAAACCGCATAACTTAAGAACGAGAAAGTACGATGCAACAATATCAACGACGGATAGCCTAAAACCGCATAACTTAAGAACGAGCAAGTACGATGCAACGATATAAACGACGGATAGCCTAAAACCGCATAACGTAAGAACGAGCAAGAACGATGCAACAATATCAATGATGGATAGCCTACAACCGCATAACTTAAGATGGAGCAAGTATGATTCTACGATATTATAAACGACGGAAAGCCTAAAACCGCATAACTTAGAACAACCAAGTACAATGCAGCGATACCAATGACGAATAGCCTAAAACCGCATAACTTAGAACAAGCAATTACGACGGATAGCCTAAAACTGCATAACTCAAGAACGAGCAAGTACAATGCAACGATATCAACGAGGATTATTAGCCTAAAACCGCATAACTTAGAACTAGCAAGTATTATGTAGCGATATCAACGACGGATAGCCTAAAACTGCATAACTTAAGAACGAGCAAGTACGATGCAGCTCAAAAAGCGTTCCGAACTCGAACATCAACAGTTAAAAACTTTTGAAATTTTGATTTTATAAAAAGATATTTCAAATCCAGTTTATGACAAAACAATGGGAGAAATAATTTAAATGAAAATGCTGAAAATCTTGGAAATAATTTGTACTTGTTCCAAGAACACAACGCAAAACGCGATTCCTGTCGGTCGAAAGTGGTTACTAGAAAACCAGATACAAAGTTAATATGACAGAGCTGTACATTGTAGTTATAGAAAAGAACACGGCCAATCTGCTGATCATATAGTTTTGGTTTATGCTATAAAAACATTTTCTTCGAAATGCCCTCAGGAAGCCGTCCATGCAATTATTTTTAGGTAACTCCGATGGCCTTGACGTACGACACCCAACTGAAATCTTAAATTGCACACATCACAAGCTGAGTTTGTAAGCGAAACTTTAAAGGCTTTCCAGACACAGACATGTTCTAGTGTTGATTTTCTTTAAAGGCATTCAAATTCACTCTTTAACACAACGCATGGAAAAATATTTGAGGTTGAAATAGAACCCTGATGAACATTTTCAAAAGATAGAAGTTTCTTAAATAAACAGAGTCCATTTTACTGAAATAAACAGATGAACTTTTTATTTTAGCGAGCATATGGCCGACTTGAAATGGAAAATATATCGTTGACAAAAGCTTTTACAAAGCTTGAGTAATCAGCCCCACTGAGGCGCAGCCAAACAGAAATTGTTATTCGTCAAAAGACTGAAACATTAGCGATCGAGCGACAATAGGTGACAGAAGTTCACGTTTTCAGTTTTTACATTCGTGGCAAAACATAAACGAACATAAAAAGGTGCCAGGACAACTTCTATCATCTGGCACCACTAACAAAATAAGGACCACCGCCTGTCTCTTATCTCAATGTAAAAGTGAAAATGAGTGTCCATCCGCTGTTTTTTGTATTAGCGGTTTATGCTTCTGAATATATATCCATGAAAAAATTCTCTAGGGAAGTCATCGAAGTAATTTTTTCGTGCTACTGTGTGGGCTTTGTCGCAGCGCAAGCCAATTTAAACACAAATTTGTTCTGTTTATAGATGCATTTTAAAAGCAGCGTTCCAGACTCAAAGACACTTATAACAGTCAGAAATTTTCGAAATTTTGATCTTTTAAGACATTTCAAATTCAATTCATTATAAAACAATGGAAAAAATATTTTAATTTAAAAATGCTAAACATCTTAAGAAATATTTAGTACGTTTTTCAAAATAGAACGTAAAACGCAACTCCTGTCGGTCGAAACTGGCTACTAGAAAAACAGACACTAAGTTAGTATCAAACAGCAGACAGTGCTCTCGGGGAGCCGCCAATGCAATCATTTTTCTTCGAAATGCCCTCAGGAAGCCGTCCATGCAATTATTTTTAGGTAACTCCGAGAGCCTTGACGTGACGACATTCAACTTGAATCTAAAAAAAGCAGTCCAAGTAATTTTTTAATGCCACACCGTGGGCTTTGTCGCAACAAAAGCGATTCAAACCCATAAGCTGCGGTTTTAGGCTATCCGTCGTTTACATCGCTGCATTGTACTTGCTTGTTCTAAGTCATGCGGTTTTAGGCTATCCGTCGTGGATATCGCTGCATCGCACTTGCTTGTTCTAAGTTATGCGGTTTAAAGGGCGATGTCCACATACCCGGTAAAACGGCAGCGGTCGGGGAAACCCCGTTTAAAGCTCCGTCGCGCGGCACCACCTGGCGCCGATCTCCACGATTCTAATGTCCACATGTCAGGCCACACGATCTTCCAATTCACACGTGAACGAAGTGCTCAGGCACGATCAAAGCTTTTTTTACACGTTGCTGGAACCTAAAACAATCGAACTCTCGTAAATTTAGCAGTTTCAGACTTTCCATATTCTTTCCCTGATCCTGTATTCAAATTGTACTGTGTTTTTTATTCATTTTATGCCGCACGCTTCCGACGTCACAAAAAAACTACCCAATCATCCTTCGCCAAATACATTCCGGTTGCATCAGGTACAGTGCCATTCGGTTTTTCTGGATATAGGGAAGGAAATAGAATGAAAGGCCACAATACACGTGAAGTTGTCTTACCGATGCGTTGCATTACGTTTCAGGTAACGAAATGAAAACGGCAATAGACGCCTCTATTGCTTTGCTTTAATCGTGTTCACATGCCTACAAAGCACAAACGCACGCAACGAAACGGGCACTTTTTGTTAGCTTGTATAGCAAACCATTTTATTTCATTGGAAAACGTAAGGAACTGTATGCAGAGCATTGTGCTTGGGCAAAACGCGAGGGTAAAATAAAACAAACCTAGAAAAAACGCAACCTACGCAAACGTGTAGTGTGGCCTTAACTCCATACGCCACCCGAAAGAATTATGAAATTTTAACAAAAAAAACTAAACCAACAAAAACAAATGAAGATTCACCTTGCATGAGAGAATTGAATTTAAAAAATTTTCAATCACACCATAAAAACAAATGGGTTTAATGAGGTACATTTATTTCTTTATTTTTGGAATTTTTTAAGAGAATATCTATTCGCTACACCAATTCAGAGAACAAAACGCTGCTCAATGCCCTCATGTAGGCTTCCGCTTCTGCCTCATCTTTCGATCTCAAGTGTGCAGCAACCAAGTTTCCGAAATGACCAAACTTGTCCAATACTTGTGCATGATCCAACTGCTCGGAGCCCTCAAGAGAACATCACCATCTCTGCCTGAGAAGAGTTCAACAGTACGTTTACTCGCAACCAATACATTTGACGAATGTTCTCAGAGAAAAAACTTATCAATCGATTTGCGATCAGTATAGTTGACTAAGATCTATACTAAAAACCTAGCACTTGCCTTACGGTGAATGAATCTGACTAATATGCTTGCTAAAAATCTTAGCACTTGCTTTTTAATACATTTGACTGAGATCCTTAGTAAAAAAAACCTAGCACTTGCCTATTCTTAACCATGCTCTTGAGCGGGTAGGGCGAAAAAATCCAACTTATACATTGCTAATATATAAACTAAAAATTTTTGAAAGCACTATATCAACTCCTTGAACCTTGGTGTAAATTTTCTACCTGTACATCACTTCTTTCTCTGGTGCTCTTTCTCTTTACATAACACCCAGGGGATGTTGATTCCTGGGAATCAGATTCCAATTGTAACGAACCTGAAAAGAAACAAAATACACGAATTGACAAGTGACAAAAGAATGACGTATTTATAACCACATTTCTTTACCACAAAAAAATTTTTGTTGGTAACTTGGCACATGGCACATTCATGATATATAAGAGAATAAGAGAAAGCTACAAAAAAGTATGAAAACAGATATGCAAAGATTACTGGCAGAATATTCTGTAAGTGGTTGTTTTAAAGTTGGTATTTAAATGAGAAGTTTTGTCCTTGAGCAAGTAAATAAAAGGGTGAGTGCCACATCGATTCACTTTAAATATCTGGGCAAAATAGAAATCCAATGAAATAGCAAATCATGGAGGTATTGGACTCACTTTCACTTGTATTTTCGGCTGTACTTCCAACAGCAATTTGCTCATCCAGTTGTATATCAGGAAGATTATCAACAGTTCTAAAATATAAATTGGATAGGAATTAATAGAGGTTTAAATATGCTTGCATTTAATCAGTATATTAAAATTATACTGAAGCACTTCTAACAATCAGAAATGTAAAATGTCTATTCTCTTTGTATGGCAGAATTACAATTATATGTTTAAATTTGGCATAAAAATCTTCTGCTCAACATCTGAGAATTCAGTTAGTAAAATATTATTTTTGCAAAAATAAAAAGTAAGCTTTTTTCATTAATTCGAATACAATACTAGTACAAAACTGTGAACCTTATAGTCAATATAAGTCTTCGTCTTGCTGGTATAGCCATTCTCTGAAATGTATCCTTTTTACGAATTTTTGCTTCAACTTTCTGCAACAAATACTGAAACTGAGTCTTTTGCATTCTGAAATATTGGTGGCATTTTTCTTCATCGTTAGATTCTAAAATTTCTTCAGACAGAATAAATTCTGACTTTGTACCTCCTCGTAATATGAGATTCTGGACCCGCATTTCACTGTTGAAAAATGTGCAATATACTTTAAGTCCCAAAATATTATATAATGAGTCACAGGTATATAGAGGGATTTACATTTACAAGTACCCTGTACCATCATTTTTCTATTCAAATAGCTTATTATATAACCATATATCTATCAGCTTTCGATCACCATCTACAATATGGGCTGTGCTATAAGGTATCACTTCAGCTACCGTACGGAAGTTACAAAACCACAGCATTCACAGAGCGATTAGGACAGTACAGAGTAGAACAGTATGCTGGGCCTATTTGAATTTGGACATGACCACAGGCAGCAGGAAAAATAAGATATTTGTGAAGCCGAAACCTTCACCTTAAGCTGTATTTTCGGCCCTCCTCTCCTGCAAATAAAATGGCAACCTATCATATTTGCTGTATTCAACATTTCCATACACATATGACTAACATAGGCTACTTGGCTACATCCATGTTTGGAAGCAATGCCTAAAAGTAACCAACAAAGCGCTACTGTGTACTACAGGATGTACGGTACCGGTACAGTGTAAAGCCAGCAACTACACTAGGCAGAAAACATTCCAAGTGAACTGAACCGCTATCATAAACTGCAGCGAGTGGTATTTTCCCCGGGGCAATAGTGATTATTGTTTCCTTTCAGTCGCCTTTTACTGTACAGGGGAAATACGGTAGGACTAGCCTACCGTACCCTGTACCGGTATTCTCTGTTCTCAAGCCTGTGACAGGGCAAAAGTTACCATATATATACCAGTACCTACTGTATATATAAGTATTCCCCCTAACTATACAGTATGGGATACGAAAAAAACATAAGAATACACTACAACAAACGAAGAATACCGGTACAATATAAGAAGAACTGAGAAAATTGACTCACCAACCACTTCCCAAAGTGTTATACAGCAAAAACATACCGATGGGTCTAGAAATGATATTTATTCTCCTGTCCATAGTTCAATATAACCACACAATTCGTATAAACTACAATTTGACATCTCATAACACTGCAAAACACCCATATACAATGATATTTTGCAATGGAGCAGAAAGTACACAGTACAACGGAAAAACCAGCACTAGGCATGACGTTACGATCTAGCGACAAAGTTGAACATGTTTGACTTTGTCGTGGAGCCGTGGGACCTTGCAAAACAACCGCTCCGGAGTCGTGTCTGTCGCGTCGCACGCCAAAAGTCGGCGGTGTGTGTATTGAAATCGTCAGAAACGGCGACAGCCAATCGTGAGTGATCGTAGTCCGCCGTAGCCGTGTATGTGTGCATCCCCCTTTAGGCTATTCGTCGTTGACATCGCTGCATTGTACTTGCTCATTCACAGTTATGCGGTTCTAGGCTATCCCTCGTTGATATTGTTGCATCGTACTTGCTCGTTCTCAGTTATGCGGTTCTAGGCTATTATCCCTCGTTGATAACATTACATCGTACTTGCTTGTTCTAAGTTTATGTGGTTT
>OZ023144.1:17030-32874 GCA_963675895.2 Styela plicata | reverse complement strand
TTGTCAAAATATTTGCCCTTGTAGTTCAAACTAGGATCAGTTTAATTAATATATAAATAGCCTTGTATGTGTGGGCTTTACATTAGACCTGGCGTATTTTCTGCATGTCGTAAGAGGCAACTAAAAGGAAGCAAAGAAGTAGTGGATGGTCCTACCATCACCTAGGGCAGATACAACTCACTGCACTTTACCGTGGTGGTTCAGTTTCGTTTGGGATGTTTTCCGTTTAGAGTGCAGTTGCTGGTACCACATCTTTTAATAGCTCTTTGCTATTAAGTGGTCGTTAGTTGGTTCCTTTAAGGCCCTGCTTCCATCCTTGCTCAGAGTGAATTTCAATAAAAAATAAAATAAATACTGCTATCTAAGAAAATGTCCCGAAGTAAAACTGTTTTATTTCATCATCACATATGGATCTTCTAACAGAGAGAAATAGACCCTGACCAACCGCAAAGTCATGATTTATGTCAAATTTTGCTACGTTACCAAATTATACAAGAATGGTAATACACACGATTCTTTAATATCTTGCAATAAACTACCTATACCTCCTCCCTGTTTCCTTAAAATTCTGGATCCGTGTGTGAGAGAATTCATAAGGATCCACGAATGAGATAATATCAAGCATATATACAAAAATATCATGTTCTCATTCCACAAAAATATAAGTTTATTGTAAGTTTTCGTTAGAATATTGTCTAACATTTTCAGACAAGATCAAAGTTGACTTTAAAGTTTATTGTAAGCTTTCATTAGAATATAGTCTAACTTCTTCAGACAAGATCAAAGTTGACTTTAAAGTTTATTGTAAGCTTTCATTAGAATATAGTCTAACTTCTTCAGACAAGATCAAAGTTGACTTTAAAGTTTATTGTAAGCTTTCGTTAGAATATAGTCTAACTTCTTCAGACAAGATCAAAGTTGACTTTAAAGTTTATTGTAAGCTTTCGTTAGAATATAGTCTAACTTCTTCAGACAAGATCAAAGTTGACTTTGATTTGTCTGAAGAAGTTAGACCATGATCTAACGAAAGCCTACAATAAACTTATATTTCTGTGGAACGTGAACATGATATTTTTGTAATCATTTTTTTTTATTTTCGAGAAAATCGTGAAAAACTACCAAAAATGTGACACCATTTGATTATGAAGGTGACGATATACCAATATTTCACTGCGAATGAAGCAATTTAAGAAAATTCGTTGATGTCTCGCAATAAACTGATGTGGTTAATTAATTGTCTGGGCACCTTGTCAAAAATATTTGCCCTTTTCGGGAGACTGACAAAATCAATCAATGCTGGCAATTTTAAATGCTTCGAAGTCCGCCAAAGTGAAGTCAAGTCCAATTAACCATATATCATACAAATAACAACACAAGTAAATAATGAATATTGGAGGGAATTATGTAGGATAAAAAATCCGTCATTGAGTCTGTAACACCCATGGTCTAATGTGAAAAGAAAAAATAATTTCAATAAAAGGAAAAAACATTGCTAATAGAAAGATAAATCAATAAATGGAAAAAAAATGGAGTACAGGAACAAAATACCGTAATTGCAAAGAGTCGTCTCGTTGTTCATGTGCATGTTCTTTAATGTTTACGCCTTTCTGAACCTGAATCATTGTTTCACTCAAATTTTTTTGCACATTGTGACTAGTGGTGGCCAAAATCAAATATCTTTTGCTTTCAAAATCGAATTAAATAATTTTCCCGATTCGAATCTGAAGTCATATAATAAACAAAGACATTCTTTCATAAGCTTGTTATAACTCATGTGAAAATACACTCATGAAAAAAAATGAAAATATCATTTTGTTAATTTCGAATTTTTGCAAGAACCAAATCGAATATTTTGGACAGCTTTAATTGTGACGTTGTATATTTGGTGACTTGAATCCTCTCATCGAAAATTCAATAAGACACGGTTCCTAGCATATTCCTTAGAAAATTTGCCTCAACAAGCGATTTTAAAAAGAGATTTTGTTGTCATAACTGCATAGGTAATTAAATTAATGCAAATTCTGAAAAACACTCCCATTTCCTTCTCCAAATTGATGTTTGATTCAATGTATTAACTCAATTTGGAAAATGTTAAGTATGAGCCACTGATGGATCGCACTGCCCAGGCACGGGCACATACTTGTCCACACTGAAACAAAATATTTTGCGTGAAGCAAAGCAAAGTATGAAGATGAAAACGTGACGAAGATACCCATAATTTGATAAATTTCAAATTCCAATTTAAGTCTTTTTTGATGAGTTTGCTCAATGTAAGATTTCATCTGGATATTCCAGGAACAACTGGAGCACTAAGAGCTACCATCACCAAGTCTGGTGTTTAAAATTTCAAGAGGCCGTGCCACGTACTTGTTCAAGTACTAATCAATAACAGTACAGCGGCACTTAATCTCAAGAAATAATTTTACATTGCTATATTATGTGATATGTTCTAGCCCTGCAGGTACGAGCTTTAGAACAGTCCTAACGTGTTTCCTGCGTGTTGTGAGAGGCGACTAAAAGGAAGCAAAGAAGTTGGAGATGGTTCTACCACCACCTAGGGGAGATACCACTCACTGCACTTTACCATGGTGATTCAGTTATGTTTGGGATGTTTTCTGCGTAGAGTGCAGTTGCTGGTACTATATCTTTTAGTACCTCTTTGATATTATGTGGCGGCCACTTGATTTCATTTTAGGAACTGCTCCCGGTCTTGCTCAGAGTGAATTTCAATAAAAAATATATATTTGTAATATTAATATGTCATAATTTGGCCTTCATTGTGATGGTAGACGCATATAGCATTTCATTTTTATCCTACAAAACAGGAAATGCCAGAATATGGCTCAACCAATTTTCTTCTGATGAAACCATTTTCTGCCGGTGCCTGAGTAGCAAAGCATCTGGCTTTCTGTCAGTTTGGCAACATATTTTAAAATTTTTCACCGATAGGTAGAAAGTTTTGACCGTATATAAAATATTTTCCAGTAAAATTATGGGATAGCATTGAACGCAAAGTTTTGATTTGAAATTAATTTATTCGAGATTCAATCCAAGAACAAATATATCTGAGCATGGCAAACCCATTTAAACACAGATCCAAACATTCCTATTCATTTCTGTTTTGTTCGTCTTCTTTTCTACCAGTTTTGTACTATTTTATAAATAAATCTCAAAAATCATGATATATCGTCATCCCAAATATCCTTTACAAGTCTGAACATGTCTTCTGATAATTATAAATAGGTATTATGACTCATAGATAATAACAAGACAGGCTCTGTGATGTGATAAATATGATAAAATATATTAGTACAAGAGTTGTATTTGTAATTCTAAACATTAAAGTAGGAAACTATGCAACAATAAAGTGAAATGTCAAATTTTCGAAAATGTTAAATTTTTTTGAACTTTCAAAACATTGTATCATATAAGCTGGTAAATTGGTATTTTGCAAAATTTGATGATTTTCTGGATAAATTATCATTTTAGAATATTTCAAAAATTAATTTGTCTACATAATTATATTTCAGTATCAGTTTGTTGCTCTCTGCTGACCTCTATATTATCTTTCACACTTGTCACTCGTGTGCGGGTCGTGTCGCGGTTTCGTTATCTGATATTAGTTCGTGCAATTACCTCGTTATGTTTGTTTAACGTAAAGTGGATTTAGAGATTTTGATCTTCCGCAAAACTAATTATTTGGTTTTAAAACCAGTTCGGGCTGAATGTCACTTTTTTCTATTTTAATCTTCTTTAATCTCAAAAAAGAAAGAAGGCTTTTCTATTTTTTTTCACAACAAGTACAGGTTGAAGGTTCAGATTAAAGTGTTCAAAGTTCAGATTAACTCCCCACATTAGAAATTTAATTTAAACTCTTGGACCAGCAGTAATTTTATGATTTCTGGATAATTCGACTCAGAACTAATCGCAGGATCGGTAACAGGGATTTCCAAAACAAATCAAAACATTCGGAAATGAACATATTCGATATAATAAAATTCTTGACTTTAGATATATTTCAGAATATTGGTATATGAAAATTTAACTTTTTTATTTCATAAATTGATACAAATTCAACAGAAAAATCATTTTTGTTTTTTTGGAACTACTGAAGAAATTATTAACTAAGCTCATGGTTTTCTATATTTTATTTTTTTGAATAATATCTTCCCCTGAATTCATAATGTATTCGATATTCAAAAGAATCTTTTTAGAATGTATTTGAAATAGTAAAATATTCTGTTATTCATGGATGCAAGTATTGGGGTGTTACTTCAAATGCTCAGGGAAATAGAAATTTTTTTCTTTATTCGCATGCCAGAATTGTCTATAAAATTCCCAAATATATTGAAATTCTTACCCAAACGCTGATCTGCATGAGAGGTTATGGCCTATTATATGGTTGATATAAACATATTCTCTGCTTTCCTCTCCCGAAAAAACCGAAACCCTATCCAAAGCTTAATTATCTCCCGATAATCATTGCCAGTAGGTGTGGCCAATACCGAATACATTTTGGTTTCAGAATCGAAACGAATAATTTTCTCGAATCGAATACCTGAATCGAAGTCTTATAATAAACAAACAAAGTCATCTTTTTATCAGCTTATAATTTAAGTGAAAGTTCACACTAATTTTGGAGAAAATTCGAAATTGTCATTTTGTTGATTTCAAATTGTTGTAGAAATCGAATCAAATCATTTATGATTTGAATGTTCTGAATCGAATCAAATACGTTGAACAGTCCTAATTGCAACGTGTTAGAAGGTTATACCAGATGCTCTTGCATGTCACCTAGTGGTTATGTGACATTCAAAAAACACATCACATGCATCCCACAAGATGTCTTTATCAGCACAATTGCTCAATCAAGAACTTGATTCTGTCAAGCATGAGCCATAGATGAACAGCGTCTCGTCGACACGATCCATCAATGACATACACTTAACTAAAGTTTTTTTGAGAAAATTTTACGATTTTGCCTGACTCTTGTTGGTTTGTTTTTTGAGATCAACTCAGTCTAGTAGGTGTGTTGGGGGTTTGGCTTTGAAGAAAAAAGAAAATGGCGGACTCTTTTTTTCTGGATGAACAGCTTTTTAAACAAAGAACTTCACTTTTTACTTCCAGCAGTTCTTGACTAAAATAATAAATAAAATTGCAGAGAATAGAAATTTAATTAAATATTGCGATAAACAATGTTCATCAAGCATGGGCCATAGATGGACCGTGCTGACAAAGCACGGCCCATCTTTGGCTCATGCTTGATGAAATATAATGGGATACAATATGGAACAAAGAGCCTTATTTTGTTCTGATATATTTTATTGAAAATAAAATTTTAAGATTTTACATGATTTGGAACTGGCCTTACATGGTTGTTAAATAATGTCTTGCAACTTGTTTTTCTCTCTCTCTCGGGTAACATAGTAAATAATTAGGATAAATTATTTAAATTAAATTTTGAGTTGAAAACATAGTAAACAAGGACTTAGTCAATGAGTGAGTCACCATCTGACTCAAACGATTCTTGGAAGATAGGAATAGAGTATTTTTTCTTTTTATTTGTTTTTTCCTCGGTTATCCAAACACCAAAAGAATAATGAAGAATAGGAATTTCCAAAATATTCAATTTTCAGTATTTGTGAGTTCATGAATTATTGGGTTTGAGTTTCTTGTGAACAAAATGGTAAATATGGGGCTCGAACCCGAGATCTTCAACCTGCGATGCCAACATGTTCAACCACTAGGCCATCGCGCCGAATAAACTTATCATGAAATATTGTTCATTTGTTGTATTTTCTTCCGATGGCAGACATTTGCTTCGGGTGTCTGAGTAGCAAAGTGGACGACATTCTGTTCATCTGAAACAAATGACATAGAAGAGAAACGAAAATTCGTTATAATGAGTCCATTCTTTGTAATCTTGCGCAACTTTTGACTAAAAAAATGTGGTAATTTACTAATTTAGTGTTTTAAAATTGAGTCTGGGGCGTTTTAGAGGCGTGTGGTGTTTTTGGTTAAAGTTTTTGATGAGATTCTTTTCTCACTTCTTGTACCAAGTATTAAACATTTTCTCTTGAAAATCGACCATGTTAGTAGTTTTTTCTGTCATCATTTTTTTTCTAAATCAATAAAAGGAAAATGATAATAAGAGGCGTATGAGAGGCAGTGGCACCATAATTTTTTACTTCCACCATTATTTTCTTCAAAAAACTTTAGCAAGAAACCGGGTGTATTTTGGATGTGACAAGTAGCTTTGCTTTTTTCTTGGTGAATCTTTGTCTTGACTTGTTTTTTTCCGATATTTTGGGAGTTATCCTTCAAAACTACCTGTATTTTTTTCTTTTTTTTTATCATACTGGCCCTTGAGATTCAAAGTCCATATCTGAATTTGCTTTGAACATTTTTTTGCCGAAGAAATAAAATTTAATATTTCTTTATATTGATTTATAAAGGACGGTTTGAATTATTGTTTTGAGAAAAAAAGACGCTTTGTGGTTCTACTTAATAGAACATACTGGGCAAAATAAATAATAATTTTAATAAGGGGTACATGGCCAGGGCAGATACCACTCACTGCACTTTACCATGATGGTTCAGCTCCATTTGGGATGTTTTCCATTGAGAGTGCAGTTGCTGGTACTACATCTTTTAGTAGCTCTCTACTTTTAAGTGGCCGTTAGTTGGTTCCTCTTTCAGGCACTGCTTCCAACCTTGCTCAGAACGAATTTTGATAAACAAAAATGGCAACATTTATAATATCTTGTTAGAAGATGAAAATGTTTCTTTTCGAGTTACTGGTTGTCACCGAACCATATGAAAGGTTCTAAATCATCAATGCTGCTATGAAATAGCAGTGTTGATGGTTTTAAAGCTTTTTCGTTCATTCAAAGAAAATGTCATGAACATTCTGATCACCCGAAAGTATTTAAAGTATCTGACTTGATTCCTACATTGTTTCAGAATCAACAAAATTAAATGTCAAATTTCCGGAAGAATGGCTTTGTTTGTTATTCATAAAGGCCGCACTGCTCGTTCTTTCTAGGTTTGTTTTATTTCACCCCATTTTGTGGGGATGTGAACATGATTAACGCGAAGCAATGCAGGCGTGTGTTGCCGTTTTTTTTGTTACCCGAAAAGCAGCGCATCTGTAAGACAACTTCACATGTATTGTGGCCTTGGAAATTCAACCTTCCAATAATGTTCAGAAATTAGAAGCAAACTTCAGAGTCTAGTTTCACATTTTTAAAAATACTTGTCTAAGGAGTCTGACTTTGGTCTGATGAAACGTTAAATAACTAAATTTGTTTTAAGTGTGAAGAAAGACTCTCTCTAGTTAGTCACTGTTGATCGTGTCACTTCATCCTTACATTCATCACACAGGCAACTAAAAGGAAGCAAAGGAGTGATAGATAGCTTTCACAATCGCCCAGGGCAGATACCACTCACTGCACTGGGCAGATACCACTCACTGCACTTTACCATGATCGTTCAGTTCTGTTTGGGATGTTTTCCGTTTAGAGTGCAGTTGCTAGTACTATATCTTCTAGTGGCTGTGGGTTGATTCCCTTTGGGAGCTGCTTTCAGAGTGAATTTCAATTAAAACAACAAAAAAACACGAATCCTCTAACACAAAGGCATAGAAGAATGAATAGTTAGCTTGTGTGACCCTAACCAATCGCAGAAAAAGAAAACAAATATATTTTAAACGATATCCAAAATTTAAACTTAGTTTATTGAATTGTGTTTCAAAACTTCTCCTTCGTTATATTTTCTTGCCAAACTAAATTTTTCAGCTTAGTCGAGAAACGAAATATTTTTCTCCAACTTGAAACTGGTATTCGTACGAGAGGTCATAGTTCACCACAGGTGGAAGAATATTGGGATTTCTTCGGGTATATCATTTTCTCCGGGTGGACAAAATAGCTTCACAACCATCAACACTGCTATGAAATAGCAGTGTTGATGGTTTTGAACTATTTTATACAGTCTGGCTACAACCTGACACACAAAAAGAGAAATTTTATTTTTGAGTCACAGGTATATCATGGAATATTGTCCACGTGCCAAATTTTCTTTCAGTGTCTGAGTACCAATTCAGCTGTATTTTCAACTTTTCTTCTATGGCAAGATAGAAATGAAATTATATCCTAAGACTTCCATAATTCTGTGTTGACTTTTTCGGGTAATTTTCTGTAACTTTCCATCCTTTCGTAACGATTTGCTCCAGGCTGATTCTATAACCACAAATTGCCTGACTCACCAGTGTTATTATCATCCGAAATGAATTTAATTCGACCATTTTGCAACATTGCAAAGTGATTTCATGTATTGCAGCACGCAGATGAAACTAGTGGTTGCCAAAGTACTGATTAACGCTGTATCTATTGAATTTGATTTGTAATCCTTTGATACATAAATTATTCGAAAAAATTTTTTCAAAAATTTGAAATTGGCGGAATCAAATGGTATGAATTTTCTGACAATTGATTTAAATTTTGAGACATTCTATAATTGTTTAGGAAGCATAATTGTTCGCTGATAATATGACTTTGCTTCGAAGAATATTATTTGGATTGGTTCTAAAATGGAAAAATATTAGATTTTGGTCTCCCATTTTTGAAATCTTGAATCCTCATATTCCGAAATGTTCATATCATTCTCTTTGAATGGAAAAAAAAGCTTCAAAACCATCAACACTGCTATTTCATAGCAGCATTGATGATTTTGAACCTTTTTGTACAGTTTGTAGAAACATTTAACTCATGCAACCACAACTTGATCTTTTCATCCCATTTGCTTAAATTTCTTCCGATGAAACCCTTTTTTTTCGGCCGTCTGAGTAGCAAAGAATCTGCTTGAATAAATTTAATAAATCCTGTTTCTGGAACGAACGAAACAAAATGGCCGCCTTTGTTTTGAACTCTGATTGAACACTTAAAACAAGCTAATTTGTGAGATCACAATCGTTGTTGTCAGATCACAATCAATTTATTATAATCCACTTATCGCATCATAATCTGTCTGGACCACAAATACAAACCTGCCACGACTTGACTCCATTTTTTTCCTAATTTTTTTTTTGCCAAAAATAATGTTTATTTGAAGTTGAAATGTCAAATATTATTTGTTGTATGAAATTGAAACCGGAGGAAAAAATAGATTCATTAAAATGTCAAAATGATCGTAAATATTAAAATAAATTACAGTAAATAAAATGAATCATTCCTCTGTTATAAAACGAAAATATCAGGGTCTGTTTAAACAGGTTTGCCTCAATAATATTCAGAATATGTATTTTTGAAAACAAATCTTAATAATGTCAAAGCGGGGATCAAAATTAAAATAAAAGAATGGAAATTAAACTGTGACGCCAATATGTTAATACCATTATATTCTTATTTGGAGAATCAAAGAAACACTAAAATTTTGATGAATGAGCAGCAGAGGAACTTTGCATATCAACATTTTTAAATCTCATGAACGCCATTCACTCTGTTTTCAAGCACCAAAATTGGTTAAAAAAATCAGTCAGTAACATCAGTGTAAAAATCAGTGTAACATCCTTGCACAGTTGCACATTTCAATGCAATGATTTACTATATCGTTAATATCTGGAATTTAGGAATCGGATTCAATATTCCATTTAAAAATTCTGGAATAGTGATATATTCTGAATTGTCCATCGCTATTTCTGGCGCTCCTCGGCAAACACACAATAAAAGCACGCCGAGGAGAAGCGAGGTGAATGTGATCAACAGGTGTTCAACAGCAAGCCGCAAGATAAATCTCGTAGCCAGATATAATTGCAAACATTGTTAATTGCATTCTGTGAAATAAAGTCCATTTCATTTCTCCAACGTGGAGATGACGTCACCCAGGTGGCCGGATGAATGCTGGCTTCTTTGGTCCTCAGACACCCTCAGAAAATGGGTTTCATCAGGAGAAAACTTATCAAATAGGCGCTACTTTATGTTATAATCTCTTGCTGGAGGAAAAAATGTCTTATTTTATGTTTTTGGTAGCAACGAAACTGCATAAAAAGGTTCAAAATCATCAGCACTGCTATGAAATAGCAGTGTTGATGGTTTTGAAGCTTTTTTGTCCATCAGAAGAACATGACGTGAACATTCGGTCACCCTGGAGAAAAACAGAATCATGTCACCCTGGGGTATTGGATCCTAAAACTGCAGGATCAATTGGTTGCCTGATTTAATACTGGGAGACATAGGTTTAAGATGAGATTGGAACTAATTCCTGCAGGAGAGGAAAGCTGATGATACTTTTTTATAGCCACTTCTTGGAGTGGATCACTCTAAGACATGAGTATTTTATACTTATCGAATGTTTTCACCGGCTAATGTTCGAGACCCTGGGTTTGAGTTATCTTGCAATTCTGATTTAAATTGTGTTATTTTTCAATGAATCTGAATTTCCGTATGTTGCACAAAACATGATTTGTTCCTGGTTTTGTGTGTCAGAATTGTATGATATTTTGTTAGTTAAACTGTTCGAGTTTTCGTATTGATGGAGTCAATCGCCATTTTGTTTCTGATTTTTGAAATCAAAACATCCACGTTCTTTTTTCTTTTTTAACCTCTATCCTCATTTCACAAGCAATACAATTTTTTCTTTGTGAAACATTTCTCTCAAATTAAAGTGAACTTGGATATTCTCTCATATTTGCTCACTGTTCTCCTTTGTTTTCGACTGCAATTCTCTCCAATTTTCACGAAACGTAGTAAACAATTTTTGTCTTAAATTACACCAGGTGTCTGGCACTAAATCGCTGACAATTTGTAATTTCACTGGGCAAGTTGAGACCTGCCACACCATTGTTTACTATTATTATGACTCTGTGGTTTTTAAGCGACCAAGTTCGTCTGGATTCTATAATGAGTTGTTTTTGATATATATTTTAGTATTCTCTCTGTCAGGTTTACGTGGGACTAACTACTTATCTTTCCTCTATGCTTTTTTTTTGATAGCCATTTCTTAAAGTGGATCACCCTGTCCAAGGCCCTGTAAAAGCGGCCACTTATAGACAGACAGGGTTACAATTGGTAGAAAGATATGATCTTTTCCTGTTCTACTTAGCCTACCCAAGTTATTACACACCCTCAGTTAAGTGTTGGGGATGGATTAATGAGCCGGATCGTACCAGAGATCTCCAACCTGCGAAGCCAACATATTAACCATTAGGCCTTCGTGTCTAAATAGTTGATCTGTATGCTCTATGCAAGGATGCCATAGAAAGAGAATAAACTAATAGACAAGAGGTTCAAGAGTCTTTCCACGTACATGCACAAATTTATTCCTGTGTTGCATCGTCTGAACTGACCTGACTTTAATTTAAGTCTTTATTTCTGTTACGTTTCATCTGACCTGACTTGGTCAGACGAAACGTTACAGAAATAAATTTGTGCCCGTCTGTAACAAGGCATCTGAACTTTTTGTCTATTATTATGGCTTCGTGGTTTTAAACCAACAAGGTTTGTCTGAATTCAATAAATTTAGTCTAGATTGGCCAGACGTGATAATGCGAGTCTTCTTTTTTTTTCATTTTTTTATTGAAACTCACTCTGAGCGAGGCCGGAAGCAGAGCCTAAAAGGAACCGGCTAATGTCCACTCAATAGCAAAGACCTACTACAAGATGTAGTACCAGGCACTGCACTCTAAGCAGAAAACACCCCAAACGAAACTGAACCTCCATGGTAAAGTGCAGTGAGTGGTATCTGCTCTGGTCGTGAACTTAATGACCTCAGATCTCACTTTTGCACTTTCCATGTTTCTCTTTTTCTTTCTTGATGACCTCAGATTTCACTTTTGCACTTTCCATGTTTTTTCTTTTTCTTTCTTAATGACCTAGATCAGACTTTTGGCTTTCCCAAGTTTTTTCTTTTTTGTCAACTTTTTATTTAAGATGAAGTGTTGTTATTCTGGTAATTTTATTTTCTGGTAGTAGGCACTTCGGGTGTCTGAGTAGTTTTCTCTTCAGGTGTTCAGAATGTATATTTTATTTTCCTCAGGTCTCAAAACCATATCATAGCGGCATTGATGGTTTTGAACAATTTTATACAGTTTGGTTGCTACCAGACACTCAATAAACATTTTAATCTACCAGCAAGAGATATATCATGAAATATTGCCCATTTGCTAAATTTTTTTCTTATGGGACCCATTTTCCGGTGTATGAATAGCTTGTCTAATCATTTTTATCAAACGTGAGTTTCACAATTTGTCAGAACTGTAAAAAGCATTTTTATCCTTAAGTAAGTGATGTATATCATGAAATATTGTCCATTTGCTAAATTCTGAGTAGCTGACATTTAGCCTGCAGGCATCGGACGGTCTTTGTTGTTTTCCTCGTCAGGAGAAATTGATTATTTTCACTACGATGCACATATTTGCATTCAAAACGTTATTTGGTCGAGTAATTTCTCAAAATCTGAAACGTCAGATGCAATAAATATTATCGGCTGCACACTGACCTCTAATGGATTGAGTACCTTTGATGCCTCTGTAATGGAGATGCAAAGACTTTGTTTTGTTTCCTCATTAATTTTTTTCAAATTAACATTATTTTAATAAATAAAAAACAATAGATTAATTAAATGAGGGTGTGTGTTTTCGGTGTCTAATATATATTAATGTCGTTTCTTCGGATGTATAAACAAAAGCTTCAAAACAATGGTTTTGAACCTTTTACTACAGTTTGGTTGGTAGCGTACACCCAAAAAAACATTTTATTCTCTTAACAAGAGATATCTCTTGAAAAGCTGGATTTTCTTCTGATAAATCCATTCCTTCCGGTGTCTGAGCAGCAGGGTAGCTGGCATTCTGCTAGTCTGAACCAGGTCCGATGAGAAATATTATTCCATCAGACACGAGCCAGCAGACCTCCGGGAGGTGATTCATCAGGAACTCATATTTAACAGGACTCTCCTTCTCAAAAACCAATAAAAACTACTACCAACGGAAAAGCAACATAGCTTAAAATCTATGTCCGGGGGGAGGAGGTATATTATGAATATGAAGATTGAAATGCCTTTTTGTGTCTGATGTGGTAAAAGGCTGTATCAGCTTTGATGCAACTTCGTTGTTTAATATTCAATGATGCTGCCCAAAATGTTCGATTGAATTTGCGAATCATAAAGCATTCGATTCAGTTTCCGCAACAATTCGAAATCAGCAAAATGATAAAAAAAATTTTTCAAAAATAAGTGTCAATTTTTTCATAAATTTTATACTGAAAAAGGGATGTCTTTGTTTGTTTATTATATAATTTCTGATTTGTATATCGATTCAAGAAATTTATTCCGTTAGATTCCGAACCCATGAGCTATCCCATTTTGGCCACTTGCTGTAAGATTGAAATAACCCTTTTTCATGTCAGATTGAGGAAAATACTTCAAAGTAATCAGCAACTGAAACTTGACTCGATATGTTGTTTTATATTTTTATTGAAATCAAAGATAACAAGTCAAGTTAACAAGTTTAAGTTTAAACTTACTTTTTCGTGGAATGATTTGTTGCCAGTCTGATATATTTTTTTTCGTAGCCACTATTCCTTAGAGTGGATCACCCTGTCCAAGGCCTTGTAACAGCGGCCACTCATAGACGGACAGGGTTACAATTACTGGAAAGATATGATTTTTTCCTGTTCGGCTTAGCCTACCCAAGTTATTACACCCTGGGTCGAAGGGTGGGCATGGATAAGAGAGCCGAACTCGACGGGGCTCGAACTCGAGATCTGCAACCTGCGATGCCAACATGTCTAACCACTACCCTTCAGCCATCGCACCTTTACTTTTGATATTCCTCAAAAAAATGCTAGTTTCAGTTCAGCCTTATTTTATAAACTGCATCGATAGTAAAATTAATTAAGCTGGTAATTTCAGGCAGGCTCAGACCTGCCATTTGATTTTCCACAAAAATAGTATTTTAATATTCAAGGAGAAAGTTTTGTCCACGAACTTATTTTGAGGTTTTGATGAGTCATTGTTTTGTAATAATATACATTATTCTGTCATAAAACGTCAAAATGAGGTTGCTGTGGCCTGTCAGCACCAGTTGCTGTGTGTTTAGTACACAGTATGAGTCACCATAACTAGTAGCTTATTTCACTAGTACATGACTTTGTGATCATTACAGCCATCGTGAGTTAGCATGGATGCAGTTTTGAATTTTGATTTGTTGACTTTATGGGTGTGTCTGGAGGGGCTTCCCCTTGGTGGTTCACTTATTTCCAGGTGTAACCATACCTTGGGAGTTGAAGTTCGTGCTGGCCAAGTTTTTGCAGTGGAGACAAATAGTCCTCCCAAAAATTTTTTTATTGTGTTGTGATTGTCTATTGCTCTAAGCAAAGCTGGAAACAGCGTCTAAATGTAACCAACTAGCTAATGCATATATTGCAAAGAGCCATTACAAAATATATTGCCGATGCTGTCAGCAATTGCAGAAAACAAACCACTATAATAGAGTGCAGTGGATCGTATCAGTCCTGGAGCCTCTGAGCGCACTTTTTTGTTTTCTTTTACTCGCCTCTTATGGCACACAGTGAATACAATAAATTCGTACCTACAATTAGGGCTGAGGAATTGGATTTGGGGATTCAAATCGATTCGAAGCACATTTTATTCGAATCGTTTGTGAATCGTTCATGGAAACAAAAACTTGCTAAAAGAAATAGAATTTTCATTTTTATCAAAAATAGGATATTTGTTATTTACATGGAATTAATGATTCAATTCAAAGAAATTATTCGAATCGGATTCGAATTCCAAACCATTCGGTTTTGCCCGGCCCTACTTACAATGCAAAGGCACTTCCAGCCTTGTATAAAATGGACTAAATAGAAAAACTGGACCAGTAGCCGGTTTTGTTTATCCTCAGTCATATCTCAATAAACTTAATTTGCAGAGCAATCATGATTTCTTTTCATTCTTCTAACCTTTTTATTGTTATTTTACAGAAGTCTCAGTCGACCCACATCGGACATTTTGTCCGAATCCTAATTGTTCTGCCGTTTGTAACATTCAACACAATCGACAATCGCAGAAACTTCACAGAAATAAAAGACGAAAACATGAATCGAAGTCGACACAACAGACCCGACCACCTGTGAAAGTATCTTGTGTTACGGTAAGTCTCGACTGACTACTCGGGCACCCGAAGAAAATGGGATCCATCAGAAGAAAATATTGCACTTTAACCTCCAGCCTTGCTCTCATGATTCTGATTCAACGCAACAACCAGTCAAAGCATCATGTGTTGCGGTTAAGCGCACATTAAATCAGACTAGAGGAATGTCAGATACTCTGCTACTTAGACACCCGACTAAAATAGGTTCTATCAGAAGAAATAACAAATTGTTGATATTCCATGATATATTTGTGGCTGCAAGATTAAAATATTTTCTTTGGGTGTCTGGTACTAACCAAACTGTGGGAAAAGATTCAAAATCATCAATACTGCTATGAAATACCAGTGTTGGTGGCTTTGGAGCTTTTTTGTCCTTCAAAAGAATATAGCACAAACGTTTTAAGAAATGTTAGATAGTTTTATCATCGCCCAGGGTAGATACCACCCAATGCTTCGTGTCATGGTGGTTCAGTTCCGTTCTGGGATGTGTGCAGTTGCTGGTACTATATCTATTATTTATAGATCTTCGTTATTAAGTGGCTGTTAGTTGGCTTCTTTCAGCCTCTGCTTCAGCCCTTGCTCAGAGTGAATTTCAATAATAAAAAAAATTTTTGGACACTCGTCGCGACAGGTGATATAAAGGAAACAAAGAAGCGTTAGATGGTTCCATCATTGCCCAGGGCATATAACACCCACTGT
>OZ023144.1:0-16930 GCA_963675895.2 Styela plicata | reverse complement strand
AAATCATCTAACGCTTCTTTGTTTCCTTTATACCACCCCACGTGACGGGTGTCCGAATATTTTTTATTGAAATTCACTTTAAGCAAGGCCCGAAGCAGTGCCTAAAAGAAGCTAACGGCCACTTAATAGCAAAGATTTATTAATAATAGATATTGTACCAGCAACTGCACACTTCCCAGAACGGGACTGAACCGCCATGTAAAGTGCATTGGGTGGTATCTGCCATGGGCGATGATAAAACCATCTAACATTTCTTATAATGTTTGTGCTATATTCTTTTGAAGGACAAAAAAGCTTCAAAACCACCAACACTGCTATTCCATAGAAGCATTAATGATTTTGAACCTTTTTCTACAGTTTGGTTATTAACAGACACTCAAAGAGACATCATAGTCTTCTATCAAGAGATATAGGATGACATAACGCTAATTTGCCATATTTTCTTCTGATGGAAGCCATTTTCTTCACCTGCCTCAATAGTCAGAGTAGCTAACATTCTAATAGTCTGATTTAACGTAAGCTTACCGTAACAGACGGGCAAATTTTAGTTATCTTCGGGTGATCAAAAAGTTTCAAAACCATCAACACTGCTATTTCATAGCAGTATTGATGATTTTGAATCTTTTTCTACAGTTTGGTTACTAGCAGACACTCAAAGAAGATATTCTAATCTTGTAGCCACAAATATATCATGGAATATTAACAATTTGTTATTTCTTCTGATAAAACCGGGTGTCTAGGTAGCAGAGTATCTGACATTCCTCTGGTCTGATTTAATGTGCGCTTAACCGCAACACATGATGCTTTGACTGGTTGTTGCGTTGAATCAGAATCATGAGAGCAAGGCTGGAGGTTAAAGTGCAATATTTTCTTCTGATGGATCCCATTTTCTTCGGGTGCCCGAGTGGTCAGTCGAGACTTACCGTAACACAAGATACTTTCACAGGTGGTCGGGTTTGTTGTGTCGACTTCGATTCATGTTTTCGTCTTTTATTTCTGTGAAGTTTCTGCGATTGTCGATTGTGTTGAATGTTACAAACGGCAGAACAATTAGGATTCGGACAAAATGTCCGATGTGGGTCGACTGAGACTTCTGTAAAATAACAATAAAAAGGTTAGAAGAATGAAAAGAAATCATGATTGCTCTGCAAATTAAGTTTATTGAGATATGACTGAGGATAAACAAAACCGGCTACTGGTCCAGTTTTTCTATTTAGTCCATTTTATACAAGGCTGGAAGTGCCTTTGCATTGTAAGTAGGGCCGGGCAAAAACCAATGGTTTGGAATTCGAATCCGATTCGAATAATTTCTTTGAATTGAATCATTAATTCCATGTAAATAACAAATATCCTATTTTTGATAAAAATGAAAATTCTATTTCTTTTAGCAAGTTTTTGTTTCCATGAACGATTCACAAACGATTCGAATAAAATGTGCTTCGAATCGATTTGAATCCCCAAATCCAATTCCTCAGCCCTAATTGTAGGTACGAATTTATTGTATTCACTGTGTGCCATAAGAGGCGAGTAAAAGGAAACAAAAAAGTGCGCTCAGAGGCTCCAGGACTGATACGATCCACTGCACTCTATTATAGTGGTTTGTTTTCTGCAATTGCTGACAGTATCGGCAATATATTTTGTAATGGCTCTTTGCAATATATGAAGTCCTTCGTTGGTTACATTTAGACGCTGCTTCCAGCTTTGCTTAGAGCAATAGACAATCACAACACAATAAAAAAATTTTTGGGAGGACTATTTGTCTCCACTGCAAAAACTTGGCCAGCACGAACTTCAACTCTCAAGGTATGGTTACACCTGGAAATAAGTGAACCACCAAGGGAAAGCCCCTTCAGACACACCCATAAAATCAACAAATCAAAACTTAGAAACTGCATCCATGCTAACTCACGATGGCTGTAATGATCATAAAGTCATGTACTAGTGAAATAAGCTACTAGTTATGGTGACTCATACTGTGTACTAAACACACAGTAACTGGTGCTGACAGGCCACAGCAACCTCATTTTGACGTTTTATGACAGAATAATGTATATTATTACAAAACAATGACTCATCAAAACCTCAAAATAAGTTCGTGGACAAAACTTTCTCCTTGAATATTAAAATACTATTTTTGTGGAAAATCAATTGGCAGGTCTGAGCCTGCCTGAAATTACCAGCTTAATTAATTTTAGTATCGATGCAATTTATAAAATAAGGCTGAACTGAAACTAGCATTTTTTTTTTTTGAAGAATATCAAAAGTAAAGGTGTGATGGTTGAAGGGTAGTGGTTAAACATGTTGGCTTCGCAGGTTGAAGATCTCGAGTTCGAGCCCCGGCAAGTTCGGCTCGCTTATCCACACCCAACCTCCGACCCAGGGCGTAATAACTTGGGTAGGCTAAGCCGAAGGGAAACTATCATATCTCCTCAGTTAATGTAACCCTGTCCGTCTATAAGTGGCCACTGTTACAGGGCCTTGGACAGGGTGATCCACTCTAAGAAATAGAGGCTATGAAAAAAAAATATATCATACTGGCAACATCTCATTTCACGAAAAAGAAAGTTTCAACTTAAACTTACTTTTTCGTGGAACGAGATGTTGTTACTATTTTAATACTATTTTATCAAAGCATCTTTACTGTAGAGTTAATCATCTACATACGGATCCTAAATTGTAAGAAAACGAGGAAAAATAAAATAAAACAACATATCAAGTCAAGTTTCAGTTGCTGATTATTTTGAAATCTTTTCCTCGATCTGACATGAAAAAGGATATTTCAATCTTACTGCAAGTGGCCAAAATGGGATAGCTTTTTGGTTCAGAATCTAACGGAATAAATTTCTTGAATCGATATACAAATCAGAAATTATATAATAAACAAACAAAGACATCACTTTTTTCAGTAAATAATTTATGAAAAAAATGACATTTATTTTTGAAAAATTTTTTTTATCATTTTGTTGATTTCAATTGTTGCGGAAATCGAATCGAATGCTTCATGATTCGAATATCGCAAATTCAATCAGCATCATTGAATATTAAACGACGAAGTTGCATCAAAGCTGATGAAGCCTTTTACCACATCAGACACAAAAAGGCATTTCAATCTTCATATTCATAATATACCTCCTCCCCCCGAACATAGATTTTAAGCTATGTTGTTTTTCCGTTGGTAGTAGTTTTTATTGGTGTTTGAGAAGGAGAGTCCTGTTAAATATGAGTTCCTGATGAATCACCTCCCGGAGGTCTGCTGGCCGTGTCTGATGGAATAATATTTCTCATCGGACCTGGTTCAGACTGGCAGAATACCAGCTACCCTGCTGCTCAGACACCCGAAGAAATGGATTTATCAGAAGAAAATCCAGCTTTAAGAGATATCCCTTTTTAAAAGAATAAAATGTTTTTTTGGGTGCAGATACCAACCAAACTGTAGTAAAAGGTTCAAAACCATTGTTTTGAAGCTTTTGTTTATACATACAGAGAAACGGCATTAATATATTTTAGACACCAAAAACAAACACCCCCCATTTAATTAATCTACTGTTTTTTATTTATTAAAATAATGTTAAATTGAAAAAAATTAACGAGGAAACAAAAGAAAGTATTGGCATCTCCATTACAGAGGCATCAAAGGTACTCTAATCCATTAGAGGTCAGTGTGCAGCCGATAATATTTATTGCATCTGACGTTTCAGATTTTGAGAAATTACTCGACCAAATAACGTTTTGAATGCAAATATGTGCATCGTAGTGAAAATAATCAATTTCTCCTGACGAGGAAAACAACAAAGACCGTCCGATGCCTGCAGGCTAAATGTCAGCTACTCAGAATTTAGCAAATGGACAATATTTCATGATATACATCACTTACTTAAGGATAAAAATGCTTTTTACAGTTCTGACAAATTGTAAAACTCACGTTTGATAAAAATGATTAGACAAGCTATTCATACACCGGAAAATGGGTCCCATAAGAAAAAATTTAGCAAATGGGCAATATTTCATGATATATCTCTTGCTGGTAGATTAAAATGTTTATTGAGTGTCTGGTAGCAACCAAACTGTATAAAATTGTTCAAAACCATCAATGCCGCTATGATATGGTTTTGAGATCTGAGGAAAATAAAATATACATTCTGAACACCTGAAGAGAAAACTACTCAGACACCCGAAGTGCCTACTACCAGAAAATAAAATTACCAGAATAACAACACTTCATCTTAAATAAAAAGTTGACAAAAAAGCAAAACTTGGAAAGCCAAAAGTCTGATCTAGGTCATTAAGAAAGAAAAAGAAAAACATGGAAAGTGCAAAAGTGAAATCTGAGGTCATCAAGAAAGAAAAAGAGAAACATGGAAAGTGCAAAAGTGAGATCTGAGGTCATTAAGTTCACGACCAGAGCAGATACCACTCACTGCACTTTACCATGGAGGTTCAGTTTCGTTTGGGGTGTTTTCTGCTTAGAGTGCAGTGCCTGGTACTACATCTTGTAGTAGGTCTTTGCTATTGAGTGGACATTAGCCGGTTCCTTTTAGGCTCTGCTTCCGGCCTCGCTCAGAGTGAGTTTCAATAAAAAATGAAAAAAAAGAAGACTCGCATTATCACGTCTGGCCAATCTAGACTAAATTTATTGAATTCAGACAAACCTTGTTGGTTTAAAACCACGAAGCCATAATAATAGACAAAAAGTTCAGATGCCTTGTTACAGACGGGCACAAATTTATTTCTGTAACGTTTCGTCTGACCAAGTCAGGTCAGATGAAACGTAACAGAAATAAAGACTTAAATTAAAGTCAGGTCAGTTCAGACGATGCAACACAGGAATAAATTTGTGCATGTACGTGGAAAGACTCTTGAACCTCTTGTCTATTAGTTTATTCTCTTTCTATGGCATCCTTGCATAGAGCATACAGATCAACTATTTAGACACGAAGGCCTAATGGTTAATATGTTGGCTTCGCAGGTTGGAGATCTCTGGTACGATCCGGCTCATTAATCCATCCCCAACACTTAACTGAGGGTGTAATAACTTGGGTAGGCTAAGTAGAACAGGAAAAGATCATATCTTTCTACCAATTGTAACCCTGTCTGTCTATAAGTGGCCGCTTTTACAGGGCCTTGGACAGGGTGATCCACTTTAAAGAAATGGCTATCAAAAAAAAGCATAGAGGAAGGAAAAGTAGTTAGTCCCACGTAAACCTGACAGAGAGAATACTAAAATATATATCAAAAACAACTCATTATAGAATCCAGACGAACTTGGTCGCTTAAAAACCACAGAGTCATAATAATAGTAAACAATGGTGTGGCAGGTCTCAACTTGCCCAGTGAAATTACAAATTGTCAGCGATTTAGTGCCAGACACCTGGTGTAATTTAAGACAAAAATTGTTTACTACGTTTCGTGAAAATTGGAGAGAATTGCAGCCGAAAACAAAGGAGAACAGTGAGCAAATATGAGAGAATATCCAAGTTCACTTTAATTTGAGAAAATTGTTTCACAAAGAAAAAATTGTATTGTTTGTGAAATGAGGATAGAGGTTAAAAAAGAAAAAAGAACGTGGATGTTTTGATTTCAAAAATCAGAAACAAAATGGCGATTGACTCCATCAATACGAAAACTCGAACAGTTTAACTATAAAATATCATACAATTCTGACACACAAAACCAGGAACAAATCATGTTTTGTGCAACATACAGAAATTCAGATTCATTGAAAAATAACACAATTTAAATCAGAATTGCAAGATAACTCAAACCCGGGGTCTCAAACATTAGCCAGTGAATACACTCGATAAGTATAAAATACGCATGTCTTAGAGTGATCCACTCCAAGAAGTGGCTATAAAAAGTATCATCAGCTTTCCTCTCCTGCAGGAATTAGTTCCAATCTCATCTTAAACCTATGTCTCCCAGTGTTAAATCAGGCAACCAATTGATCATGCAGTTTTGGGATCCAATACCCCAGGGTGACATGATTCTGTTTTTCTCCATGGTGACCGAATGTTCACGTCATGCGAATGTTCACGTCATGTTCTTCTGATGGACAAAAAAGCTTCAAAACCATCAACACTGCTATTTCATAGCAGTGCTGATGATTTTGAACCTTTTTATGCAGTTTCGTTGCTACCAAAAACATAAAATAAGACATTTTTTTCCTCCAGCAAGAGATTATAACATAAAGTAGCGCCTATTTGATAAGTTTTTTCCTGATGAAACCCCATTTCTGAGGGTGTCTGAGGACCAAAGAAGCCAGCATTCATCCGGCCACCTGGGTGACGTCATCTCCACGTTGGAGAAATGAAATGGACTTTATTTCACAATATGCAATTAACAATGTTTGCAATTATAAGTGGTTACGAGATTTATCTTGCGTCTTGCTGTTGAACACCAGTTGATCACATTCACCTCGCTTCTTCTCGGCATGCTTTCATTCTTGAGCTTTTATTGTGTGTTTGCCGAGGAGCGCCAGAAATAGCGATGGACAATTCGGAATATAACACTATTCCAGAATTTCCAAATCGAATATTGAATCCGATTCCTAAATACCAGATATTAACGATACAGTGAATCATTGCATTAAAATGTGCAACTGTGCAAAGATTTAAAACTGATCGAATCTTATTATTCCTCTAAAATTGAGGTTTTGGATTCGGGTGTTTTAGTATTTTGAATCCATTTGATAAGCTATTCTGAAATGGCCATCCCTAGCCAGAAGCCAATATTTCTCTTTCTATGTTGCAAAAGTACAACTAAGATAGCTTGTTAGGAGCTTCCAAGATATTTCCATTCTTGGGAAGTCATTGTCGCGTGTATTTAAAGATATTCACATTGATTAAGGCAGAAAATAATTTTTTTAACCAATTTTGGTGCTTGAAAACAGAGTGAATGGCGTTCATGAGATTTAAAAATGTTGATATGCAAAGTTCCTCTGCTGCTCATTCATCAAAATTTTAGTGTTTCTTTGATTCTCCAAATAAGAATATAATGGTATTAACTTATTCGTGTCACAGTTTAATTTCCATTCTTTTATTTTAATTTTGATCCCCGCTTTGACATTGTTAAGATTTGTTTTCAAAAATACGTATTCTGAATATTATTGAGGCAAACCTGTTTAAACAGACCCTGATATTTTCGTTTTATAACAGAGAAATGATTCATTTTATTTACTGTAATTTATTTTAATATTTACGATCATTTTGACATTTTAATGAATCTATTTTTTTCCTCCGGTTGTCAATTTCGTACAACAAATAATATTTGACATTTCAACTTCAAATAAACATTATTTTTGGCAAAAAAAAAATTAGGAAAAAATGGAGTCAAGTCGTGGCAGGTTTGTATTTGTGGTCCAGACAGATTATGATGCGATAAGTGGATTATAATAAATTGATTGTGATCTGACAACAACAATTGTGATCTCACAAATTAGCTTGTTTTAAGTGTTCAATCAGAGTTCAAAACAAAGGTGGCCATTTTGTTTCGTTCGTTCCAGAAACAGGATTTATTAAATTTATTCAAGCAGAACGGTAGAATGAGAGATTCTTCGCTACTCAGACGGCCGAATAAGGGTTTCATCGGAAGAAATTTAAGCAAATGGGAGGAAAAGCTCAAGTTGTGGTTGCATGAGTTAAATGTTCCTACAAACTGTACAAAAAGGTTCAAAATCATCAATGCTGCTATGAAATAGCAGTGTTGATGGTTTTGAAGCTTTTTTTTCCATTCAAAGAGAATGATATGAACATTTCGGAATATGAGGATTCAAGATTTCAAAAATGGGAGACCAAAATCTAATATTTTTCCATTTTAGAACCAATCCAAATAATATTCTTCGAAGCAAAGTCATATTATCAGCGAACAATTATGCTTCCTAAACAATTATAGAATGTCTCAAAATTTAAATCAATTGTCAGAAAATTCATACCGTTTTGATTCCGCCAATTTCAAATTTTTGAAAAATTTTATTCGAATAATTTATGAATTGAAGGATTACAAATCAAATTCAATAGATACAGCTTTAATCAGTACTTTGGGAACCACTAGTTTCATCTGCGTGCTGCAATACATGAAATCACTTTGCAATGTTGCAAAATGGTTGAATTAAATTCATTTCGGATGATAATAACACTGGTGAGTCAGGCAATTTGTGGTTATAGAATCAGCCTGGAGCAAATCGTTACGAAAGGATGGAAAGTTACAGAAAATTACCCGAAAAAGTCAACACAGAATTATGGAAGTCTTAGGATATAATTTCATTTCTATCTTGCCATAGAAGAAAAGTTGAAAATACAGC
The DNA here is from genome assembly GCA_963675895.2 of Styela plicata. NCBI lineage: Eukaryota > Metazoa > Chordata > Ascidiacea > Stolidobranchia > Styelidae > Styela > Styela plicata. Next base: position 8,634 of record OZ023144.1, on the reverse strand, counting down.
CGAATTGGTACTCAGACACTGAAAGAAAATTTGGCACGTGGACAATATTCCATGATATACCTGTGACTCAAAAATAAAATTTCTCTTTTTTGTGTGTCAGGTTGTAGCCAGACTGTATAAAATAGTTCAAAACCATCAACACTGCTATTTCATAGCAGTGTTGATGGTTGTGAAGCTATTTTGTCCACCCGGAGAAAATGATATACCCGAAGAATTCCCAATATTCTTCCACCTGTGGTGACTATGACCTCTCGTACGAATACCAGTTCCAAGTTGGAGAAAAATATTTCGTTTCTCGACGAAGGTGAAAAATTTAGTTTGCAAGAAAATATAACGAAGGAGAAGTTTTGAAACACAATTCAATAAACTAAGTTTAAATTTTGGATATCGTTTAAAATATATTTGTTTTTCATGGAAAAGCGCAGTGAGTGGTATCGGTCCCGGGCGATTGTGAAAACTATCAACCACTCCTTTGCTTCCTTTTAGTCGCCTGTGTGTTGAATGCAAGGATGAAGTGACAAGATCAACAGTGACTAACTAGAGAGAGTCTTTCTTCACACTTAAAACAAATTTATTTCTGTAACGTTTCATCAGACCAAAGTCAGACTTCTTCAAACAAGTATTTTAAGAAATGTGCAAATGTGAAACTCGACTCAGAAGTTGGCTTCTCATTTCTGAACATCATTAGAAGGTTGAAAGTTTAAAGCCACAATACACATGATACACTATGTTGCTAAAGTTGGAAGCAGCGCCGGAGAAGGGGTCAATAAATGACCACTTAATAGCAAAGAGCAACTAAATGCTGTAGTACCAGCCACTGCACTTTAAACTGAAAACATCCCGAACGGAACTGAACCATCATGGTAAAGTGCAGTGAGTGGTATCTGCCTGGAAAAGGTAAAACCATCTACCACTTATTAAAATTACTATTTATCTTGGCCAGTATGTTCTTAGAATCATAAAGGCGTCTTTTTTTTCTCAAAACAATAATTTAAACATTGGTCCTTTATAAATCAATATAAATAAATATTAAATTTTATTTCTTCGGCAAAAAAAATGCTCAAAGCAAATTCAGATATGGACTTTGTATCTCAAGGGCCAGTATGATGAAAAAAATGAAAAAAATACAGGTAGTTTTGAAGGATAACTCCCAAAATATCGGAAAAAAACAAGTCAAGACAAAGATTTACTAAGAAAAAAGCAGAGCTACTTGTCACACCCAAAATACACCAGGTTTCCTGCTTAAAGTTTTTTGAAGAAAAAGGAAAAAATTTAGTGGAAGTAAAAAATATGGTGCCACTGCCTCTCATACGCCTCTTATTATTGATATCCTTTATTGATTTAGAAAAAAAATGATGACAGAAAAAACTACTAAAAAGGTTGATTTTCAAGAGAAAAAAGTCATAGCTGTTAGACATTTATTACTTGGTACTAGAAGAGAGAAAAGAATCTCATCAAAAACTTTAACCAAAAACACCACACGCCTCTAAAACGCCCCAGACTCAATTTTAAGACACTAAATTAGTAAATTACCACATTTTTTAGTCAAAAGTTACGCAAGATTAGAAAGAATGGACTCATTGTAACAAATTTTCGTTTCACTTCTATGTCATTTGCTACAGATGAACAGAATTTTTTCCACTCTGCTACCCAGACACCCACAGAAAATGTCTGCCATCAGAAGAAAATACAACAAATGAACAATATTTCATGATAAATTTATTCGCCACGATAGCCTAGTGGTTAAACATGTTGGCATTGCAGGTTGAAGATCTCGGGTTCGAGCCCCATATTTACCATTTTGTTCACAAGAAACTCAAACCCAATAATTCATGAACTCACAAATACTGAAAATTGAATATTTTGGAAATCCCTATTCTTCATTATTCTTTGAGTATTTGGATAACCGAGGAAAAAAACAAATAAAAAGAAAAATACTCTATTCCTATCTTCCAAGAACTGTATGAGTCAGAAGCTGACTCATTCATTGACTAAGTCCTTGTTTACTATGTTTTCAAATCAAAATTTTTATTTAAATAATTTATCCTAATTATTTACTATGTTACCCGAGAGAGAGAAAAACAAGTTGCAAGACATTATTTAACAACCATGTAAGGCCAGTTCCAAACATGTAAAATCTTAAAATTTTATTTTCAATAAAATATATCAGAACAAAATAAGGCTCTTTGTTCCATATTGTATCCCATTATATTTCATCAAGCATGAGCCAAAGATGGGCCGTGCTTTGTCAGCACGGTCCATCTATGGCTCATGCTTGATGAAACTTGTTTATCGCAATATTTAATTAAAACTTCTATTTTCAATTCTATTTATTATTTTATTCAAGAACTGCTGGAAGTAAAAAGTGAAGTTCTTTGTTTAAAAAGTTGTTCATCCAGAAAAAAGAGTCCGCCATTTTCTTTTTTCTTCAAAGCCAAACCCCCAACACACCTACTAGACTGAGTTGATCTCAAAAAACAAACCATAACAAAGTCGGGCAAAATCGTAAAATTTTCTCAAAAAAAACTTTAGTTAAGTGTATGTCACTGATGGATCGTGTCGAAGAGACGCTGTCCATCTATGGCTCATGCTTGACAGAAGCAAGTTCTTGATTGAGCAATTGTGCTGATAAAGACATCTTGTGGGATATATGTGATGTGTTTTTGAAAGCCACATAACCATTAGGTGACATGCAAGAGCATCTGATATAACCTTCTAACAAGTTGCAATTAGGACTGTTCAAAATAATGATTTGGAATATTCGTATCATAAATTATTCGATTCGGTTTCTGCAACTGCAATTCAGATCAAAAAATGAATATTTTGAATTATTTTCATAAATAAGCATGAATTTTCTTGTAAGGTATAACCTGATATAAATATGTCTTTGTTTGTTTATTATATGACTTCCGATTCGAATATTCGATTCGTGAAAAATTTATTCGCTTCGATTCTGAATCCAAAATGTATTCGGTTTTTAGTTGCAATGAAAAGATTACTGTGAGATAATTAAGCTTTGGATAGGGTTTTCGTTTTTTTTTTTGGGGGGGGGGGGGGGGGTGTGGAAAACAGAGTCTTTATGTCTTTATCAACCATATGAAAACCACAACTCTGTGCAGATCAGCGTTTGGGTAAGAATTTCACTATATTTGTGAATTTTATTGACAATTCTGGTATGCGAATGGAGAAGTAAATCTATCAACACTCATCATTGGGTCAAAATTTTCCATTTTCCTGAACATTTGAAGAAACAATCTTGCACACTCCAATATTTTAACCCATGGACAACAGAGTATTTTACTACTATTCAAATACATTCTAAAAAGATTCTTTTGAATATCGAATACATTATGAATTCAGGGAAATATATTAATCAAAAAAATAAAATATAGAAAACCATGAGCTTAGTTAATAATTTCTTCAGTAGTTCAAAAAAAAATGATTTTTTTGTTGAATTTGTATCAATTTATGGAAAAAAAAACGTTAAATTCCCTAGTACCAATATGCTAAAATATATCTAAAGTCAAGAATTTTAACTATATCGATAATGTTCATTTCCGAATATTTTGATTTGTTTTGGAAATCCCTGTTACCGATCCTGCGATTAGTTCTGAGTCGAATTATCCAGAAATCATAAAATTACTGCTGGTCCAAGAGTTTAAATTAAATTTCTAATGTGGGGAATTAATTTAAACTTTGAACACTTTAATCTGAACCTTCAACCTGTACTTGTTGTGAAAAAAAATAGAAAAGCCTTCTTCCTTTTTGAGATTAGAGAAGATTAAATAAAAAAAAGTAACATTCCACCCGAACTGTTTTAAAAACCAAATAATTAGTTTTGCGGAAGATCAAAATCTCCAAATCCACTTTACGTTAAACAAACATAACGAGTAATTGCAATGCACAACTAATATCAGATAACGGAACCGCGACACGACCCGCACACGAGTGACAAGTGTGAAAGATAATATAGAGGTCAGCAGAGAGCAACAAACTGATAGGTACAGAAATATAATTATGTAGACAAATTCATTTTCGAAATATTCTAAAATGATAAATTTTCCAGAAAATCATCAAATTTTGCAAAATACCAATTTACCAGCTGATATGATACATTGTTTTGAAAGTTCAAAAAAATTTAACATTTTCGAAAATTTGACATTTCACTTTATTGTTGCATAGTTGCCTACTTTAATGTTTAGAATTACAAATACAACTCTTGTACTAATATATTTTATCATATTTATTACATCACAGAGCGCCTTCTTGTTATTATCTATGAGTCATAATACCTATTTATAATTATCAGAAGACATGTTCAGACTTGTAAAGGATATTTGGGATGACGATATATCATGATTTTTGAGATTTATTTATAAAATAGTACAAAACTGGTAGAAAAGAAGACGGACAAAACAGAAATAAATAGAAATGTTTAGATCTGTGTCTAAATGGGTTTGCGATGCTCAGATATATTTGTTCTTGAATTGAATCTCGAATAAATTAATTTCAAATCAAATCTTTGCGTTCAATGCTATCCCATAATTTTACTGGAAAATATTTTATATACGGTCAAAACTTTCTACCTATCGGTGAAAAATTTAAAATATGTTGTCAAACTGACAGAAAGCCAGTTGCTTTGCTACTCAGACACACGCAGAAAATGGTTTCATCAGAAGAAAATTTAGCAAATGGGCAATATTTCATGATATATCTATGGATAGAAAATTAAATCTTCTCCTTTTCAGTGTTGAAAAGGTTCAAAATCACAGCAGTGTTGATGGTTCTGAAACTTTTTTATACATCCGAAAAAAATAACACAAACATTTTGGACACCCGAAGAAAACCGAGGACTCTGCCACTCTTCTCTGCAGTGTGTATAAATATATATAAATGTACGAGGTTGTGGTTTGCCATAATACGGTTGGGCCATATTCTGGCATTTCCTGTTTTGTAGGATAAAAATGAAATGCTGTATGCGTCTACCATCACAATGATGCCAAATTATGACATATTAATATTACAAATATATATTTTTTATTGAAATTCACTCTGAGCAAGGCCGGAAGCAGTGTCCGATAAGTAATCAACTAACGGCCACTTAATAGTAAAGGGCTATTAAAAGATTTAGTACCAGCAACTGCACTCTAAGGGGAAAACATCCCAAACAAAACTGAATCACCATGGTAAAGTGCAGTCAGTGGTATCTTCCCTAGGCGGTGGTAGAACCATCTCCAACTTCTTTGCTTCCTTTTAGTCGCCTCTCACAACACGCAGGAAACACTTTAGGACTGTTCTAAAGCTCGTACCTGCAGGGCTGAACATATCACATAATATACCAATGTAAAATTATTTCTTGAGATTAAGTGCCGCTGTACTGTTATTGATTAGTACTTGAACAAGTACGTGCCACGGCCTCTTGAAATTTTAAACACCAGACTTTGTGATGGTAGCTCTTAGTGCTCCAGTTGTTTCTGGAATATCCAGATGAAATCTTGCATTGAGCAAACTCATCAAAAAAGACTTAAATTGGAATTTGAAATTTATTTATTGAATTATGGGTATCTTCGTCACGTTTTCATCTTCATACTTTGCTTTGCTTCACGCAAAATATTTTGTTTCAGTGTGGCAAGTATGTGCCCGTGCCTGAGCGGTGCGATCCATCAGTGGCTCATACTTAACATTTTCCAAATTGAGTTAATACGTCATTGAATCAAACATCAATTTGGAGAAGGAAATGGGAGTGTTTTTCAGAATTTGCATTAATTTAACTACCTATGCAGTTATGACAACAAAATCTCTTTTTAAAATCGCTTGTTGAGGCAAATTTTCTAAGGAATATGCTAGGAACCGTGTCTTATTGAATTTTCGATGAGAGGATTCAAGTCATCAAATATACAACGTCACAATTAAAGCTGTCCAAAATATTCGATTTGGTTCTTGCAAAAATTCGAAATTAACAAAATGATATTTTCATTTTTTTTCATGAGTGTATTTTCACATGAGTTATAACAAGCTTATGAAAGAATGTCTTTGTTTATTATATGACTTCAGATTGGAATCGGGAAAATTATTTAATTCGATTTTGAAAGCAAAAGATATTTGATTTTGGCCACCACTAGTCACAATGTGCAAATAAATTTGAGTGAAACAATGATTCAGGTTCAGAAAGGCGTAAACATTAAAGTACATGCACATGAACAACGAGACAACTCTTTGCAATTACGGTATTTACTCTATTTTTTTTCCATTCATTGATTTATCTTACTATTAGCTATGTTTTTTCCTTTTATTGAAAGTATTTTTCCTTCCACATTAGACCATCTGGGTGTTACAGACTCAATCACGGATTCCTACATAATTCCCTCCAATATTCACTATTCCTTGTGTTGTTATTTGTATGATATATGGTTAATTGGACTTGACTTCACTTTGGTGGACTTCGAAGAATTCAAAATTGCCAACATTGATTGATTTTGTCCGTCTCCCGAAAAGGGCAAATATTTTTGTCAAGGTGCCCAGACAATTAATTAAGCACTCCAGTTTATTGGAAAATATCAACGAATTTTCTTAAATTGCTTCATTCGCAGTGAAATATTGGATAATCGTCACCTTCATAATCAAATGGTGTCACATTTTTTGTAGTTTTTTACAATTTTCTCGAAAGTAAAAAAAAATGATTACAAAAATATCATATTCTCATTCCATAGAAATATAGGTTTATTGTAGGCTTTCGTTAGATCATGGTCTAACTTCTTCAGACAAATCAAAGTCAACTTTGATCTTGTCTGAAGAAGTTAGACTATATTCTAACGAAAGCTTACAATAAACTTTAAAGTCAACTTTGATCTTGTCTGAAGAAGTTAGACAATGTTCTAACGAAAGCTTACAATAAACTTTAAAGTCAACTTTGATCTTGTCTGAAGAAGTTAGACTATATTCTAATGAAAGCTTACAATAAACTTTAAAGTCAACTTTGATCTTGTCTGAAGAAGTTAGACAATGTTCTAACGAAAGCTTACAATAAACTTATATTTTCTGTGGAATGAGAACATGATATTTTTGCACATACCCTTGATATTATCTCATTCGTGTATCCTTGTGAATTCTCTCACACACGGATCCAGGATTTTAAGGAAACAGGGAGGAGGGATAGGTACTTTATTGCAAGATATTAACGAATCGCGTGTATTACCATTCTTGTATAATTTGGTAATGTAGCAAAATTTGACATAAATCATGACTTTGCGGTTGGTCAGGGTCTATTTCTCTCTGTTAGAAGATCCATATGTGATGATGAAATATAACAGTTTTACTTCGGGACATTTTCTTAGATAGCAGTATTTATTTTATTTTTTATTGAAATTCACTCTGAGCAAGGATGGAAGCAGGGCCTTAAAGGAACCAACTAACGACCACTTAATAGCAAAGAGCTATTAAAAGATGTGGTACCAGCAACTGCACTCTAAACGGAAAACATCCCAAACGAAACTGAACCACCACGGTAAAGTGCAGTGAGTTGTATCTGCCCTAGGTGATGGTAGGACCATCCACTACTTCTTTGCTTCCTTTTAGTTGCCTCTTACGACATGCAGAAAATACGCCAGGTCTAATGTAAAGCCCACACATACAAGGCTATTTATATATTAATTAAACTGATCCTAGTTTGAACTACAAGGGCAAATATTTTGACAGGATGCCCAGACAATTACACAGACCAGACATTATTAATCAAATTGATATAAAATTGACGTAGGTTTTGTCCTTATAGTTTTGTTTGGAGAACGGTATTCAAAGTTCTAAACATAATTATCAGAATAATATTTCAACGTTTCAGATATCGCAAATGAATTTGATGATATTTGACCATATTTTGCAGCAAAATCATGATTTAAATTTAGTTACTATTGATCTTGCTACTGTATCCCAGACTGGAAGAATGCCATCTACTCTGCCCCTCAGACACTCGAAGGAAAAGAACTATATCAGAATGAAATTTAGCAAACAGGCAGCATTTATTATATATATCTTGTTGGAGGATGAAAATGTTGCTTTTCGAGTGACTGGTCCTAACCGAGCAGTATGAAGGGGTTTTAAATCATAAATACCTTAGGCCATGTGGGCATGGGCTTAAAATAGTCCTAAGGTATTTCCTGCGTGTCATAAAAGACGACTAAAAGTAAACAAAGGAGTGGTAGATAGTTCCGCCATCGCCCAGGGCAGATACCACCCACTGTACTTTACCATAACTGTTCTGTTCCATTTGGAATGTTTTCCGCTTAGAGTGCAGTTGCTGGTACTACATCTATTAGTAGCTCTTTGCTATTAAGTGGTCGTTAGTTGGTTCCTTTTAGGCAATGCTGCCTGCCTTGCTCAGAGTGAATTTTAATAAAAAAAATATTGAAAAACTAACTAAGTTTAAAGATATTCACGTAGTCTGGTTTAAGTTGACCTGAGTAACTAGTGGTGCATATCTTTTTTTGTGCCTTTGTGTAAGTGGATCCGAATGCTAAAAGCAAGGGTGCTATAGAAAGGGAATAAATTAATAGACAAGAGGTTCAGGAGCCTTTCTACACACATAGGCGTTCTTAAAAGTAAGCCGCACATACCGATACTGTGTCGGTGCTTATATGA